>JABFDZ020000043.1:7001902-7039518 GCA_019775955.2 Pollimyrus isidori
CCCCCCCCCCCCCCCCCCCCCCCCCCCCCCCCCCCGCCCCCCCCCACCCCCCCCCCCGGGGGGGGGGGGCCCCGCCCCCCACAAACGAACAACACGATTACACCAATCCCACACCTTTACATGTTAACTCACCACACGGTTTTAGTGCATCATTACCACCTCATTTGGCATCTATCAATATTACAGCAAGAGCAATAATCCTAATCATCGTACGAAAGATCATTTGATGAGACGAGGACAGGAGTCGCAATAAAACCCAGGGCAACCAGCAGCACTAGAGGAACAGTATTTTCCAGTCAGTGACCAGTCCCAACTCAGTCAGCGGCTGTTTCCCCAGTAGCAGTAGGCCGATCCGGTCCACTGCCGGCGAGCCGGGCCTCTGCAGATCTTTCCACCATTGCCACAGAGCCTCACCTTCCCTCATCGAGCAGGACCCCATAAGATCCACCCCAAGGGCGTCGCACTCGGCTGCGGCCCCGACCCGTCCTCGACACAGCCTGCTGGAGGAGTCGCAATCCGACAGAAGGGGACAGAGGCGCAAGCAGCTCTGGCGGGCAAGGATCCGACTCCCCAGGCCTACGGAGCAGCGCAAGCTTCCACCCCCATGCAGTGCAGTTGGGAATTCGGGGGTAACGCCGACGTCGGCCAGGCGAGCGACACTGGCTGCGTGCACAGGGGCGAGGGATGGGCTCAGATTTCCACTCAAATCTTCGGACTTTGGAAATTATTTATTACATTCAGAACATACAATAAACCAACAGCATAAAATGAATATTTTGTTAGGCAATAAACCCACTTCATTGGCATAAAAAGGGAGATTAGACGAACACCGGCGCAAATAAAGAAGGCGGGTGGAATTTCGGTCAGGGTTCTGCAAATGAGCCTGTAGGTAGAGGGCCCCCCGTCTGGGACTGATCCCTCCTGGCTGGTCTGGCTGAAGGACTGTTCCGGCATGGGCTCTGTTCCATGGCAACGGGGGAAAGTGCACGTGTCTGTGTGTTGGAGGACAAGTGCAGTCCAACATTGGCATGCAAGCTGAAAAACAGTAACCCCCCCCCCCACCGGTTGGGCTGGATCACAGTACCCCGGGACCATCGGGCCAGAGTGCTACAGTGGAAACGGGTTTGTTGGCTGGTGATGAGGGAGAGGAACGCGGCACCGAGGGGCCCAGCACTTTGTTGGCAAAACGACGACTCCTCCATCGAGAAAAAAAATAAAAAAATTAAAATAATCACAACGTAGGTGCACTGGGAGGGGGAAGGAAGCCAAGGGCGGAAGTGGCCGACATCGTTCATTGTTGCCGTCCCGAAGATGATGATGCATGACCACAAGGGGGAGCCGAGGTCCTCACAGTCACGTCGTAGGAGGGCTTCCCGACAGGCCAGCGGTCTCTCCAATCGGTCGGCCTACTTCAGGGTTTCGGAAACGGGCTGCCTGCTGGCGTTCTGGACGGGATCGGAGGTGCTGCTGGTGGAATGGGGCTGGATCACAATGGGGGTGCTTCGACCTGCCAAGGGGATCAATGCGCAAAACACAGTGAGCGGAGGGGAGGGGCCAGGGCCGCTCAGTACGGGCGTCAGCCAATCAGCAGCGGGGACACAAATGTGGATGGGCGGCAGCAACACACTGACACAGGCTTCTCAGGGGTATGTAGGAATATACCTGTGCAGAGACTGCACATTTTAAAATTTGCTGTTTTTCTACGCAATTAAGGAGCATATGAGCCTATGAAAGAACATTAGATAGAAGGAAACTGGGGAATAAAACTCAGAACATGAGACTGAGCAGCAAGTAAACTTGCTGGAGAAGCGTACAGGTAACAATCCCTCATCAGCCTCGAGCAGGATGTGCCATTGTGTGGTTTAAGCTTGTTCCTTTCACTCTGTGACAAGAGCTTGTTGCCGATTCGAGAAGCATATGACTCTGAGGGATTCACAGGCAGGTCTTGGAGCAGCAACCATGTGCTTTTAAATCCACACAATTAAGCAAATATTTGTGCACTGTGGTCCTCCACCCCGGAGCTGCTTTAGGGAATGGGAAACATCAACGTCTTCGACGCCAACACCGGCAGCTATCGCGAAAGCGGCAAGCGGGCAGCTTGCAACGCGGCAGGGCTACACACTCATGCCTCCTTCAGACACGGCAAATCTCTCTTGGGGCAGAAATGTAGGGGGTTGGCCAAGCGTGACTCTACAGTCTATGGTAGGGGCGCCCTGTGGCAGCTCTACCGGGAAGGTTCTCCTCCAGCCGACCCCACCTGCTCCTCCTCGCAGCTCCGACACGTTCTCACTTTAGTCCTTTACCCCAAGGATGCAAGCAGAGAAAGCAGGGATGGAGGACAGAGGACCTTCACTTAGTTATTTCGACAGTGGGACAGATGTGGTCCACACTAACAAGTTTGTTTACAGGAGGGGGGGAAAAAAATAAAAATATGTTCAGCAAATGCTCCATGGCTTATGGTGACAACACGATGGCTGTGACCGCACTGAATAAAAGGAGCTGCCCCCCCCCCAGGCCTGAATTGATACTGCCTTAACCCTTAAGAGTATAAGAGGAGATTCTCCATCTTATTGATGGACAAAGTATGGTAGTTAAACTCACCAGCTGCGTCCTGCAAGCCCAGAAAACGGTCCGATTACAAAGTGTAAACCACCCCATACTAGACTGTAATGCATAACAAAAGCCAAACTCCACAAAGTTCAAAGCACTGATTAGTCTGACCACAGGGCAAGTCCAGTCTGTGTGGCAAGGATCAGTGACCCTGGGAGCCACTGGAAAGTGGGTGGGTGGGTAGGAAAGAGGGGCTAAGCTGTCAAACACCAGGTGGGCGGGGGTGGGGGGATTGGCGACAGAAGCCAGCAGCTTGTCCTCTTGAAACCACCTGATAGGTTCTCTCGGGCCGACCCTAACCCCTCCCACAGGACAAGAATCTGCCGGACTCCGTTTGCCCAGTGCGTGTGGGGCGAGGAAGGCTCCCTTGGCTAGGCCACCCGTGTGGGACGGCGGCCCCTTTAAATCAGCAGGCATCCGGCGCGGTTAGTTCTAGACATGCGTGGCTGCCATCATGCACAGCGAGCGCAGCCCGAGGCCCGGCCCGGCATGCCCGAGGGCGCTGCTGCGGCCCGGTGACGTCACCGGCGGGCACTCGCGGGCAGCGGGGGTTAACGGGGGAGGGAAGGTGCGAAAAAGTGACTCATGCACGGTGAGGGTGAAAGAATGCGCCGGGCCATGCAGTGAAATCCCAAGAACTGGCAGGCACTGGAGGTGGGGCGTGGGTGCTTTGCCTCTGCTCAAGCGAAACCCCCCACAAGGTGGCGCTAAAAAAACACATACAGGGGCTTACAAGTCATTTAGACTCTGGCAGCGTTTCGGCCGACTTCTCAGTAGCTGGCACTGGAGTGGGTTGCACCACTATTACAGTGTCTCCTGCTGGACAAACAAAAACAAACACAACAATAAGCATTAACTTCCGGGTGATTTTCTGCAGGACCCAGACTAGCCCCGCCTCCTCCGACCTGGAAATCCAATCGGGACGTCCGTTCCATTCCGCCAGCCAGCACGCAGCATCTACCCGTGACGATGAGCGTTACAGCCGCGTGTTGAAACGAGGCTGCGGGTTACGCTGTACAGAGCTGCATGAACGGGTCAAATTACGGAAACGCCACAGCGGAAGGCGCAAGAGAACTTTCTGCGCTCCGAGTGGAAAAGATCGATGGTAGAGATTTGCTCGCAGGTCTAAGCAGCCACTTTCGAGCAGGCCCAGTTACACCTGAGCGCTTCGCTGTAATTGACTAGATCATAGTTAAATAGGGTTTCTTCAATTCTGTGGGGAAAAACGCGCAAAGGTGCAGTCTACTGGCAATAATGTTACAGCAAACCGGCCTGAATGAGAGACCGTCTGAGGGGAGCAGCCCAAACTCAGAAATCGACACGCCCCATTCGATCGGGAACCACGAGTGGCTCCCGCCGGGCCGTCCGCTCCCTTCCTCTAAGAAGGCCTGACGGTTCAGACTCATGAGGAAGGAGAAAAAGCAAGCAGCCCTGCACAGACTGCCCGTGTACAGACCTGCGTGTTCAACCATTTACGGTCAAGTACGGTCGAAGGCACCACTTGCTTCCAGGGGTCAGACGAAGCCCTATGAGGCAGTGGGGCTGACTGTTCTACCTTCCCGCAACTGACACGCCTAAACTAGCGGGGGGGTGGGGGTGGGGGGGGTGACTCACTGGGGGCGCAGTTTGGTTAGCTAGCTGTGCCCTCGAGTGAGACTGGACACTGATAACGACTCTAAGGCACAGGAACGGTGACAGTGACCCAGTCTCACTACTAATATTGTAACACGCTAGTGCTGTTATACATTTCATATTCATTATAATTTACTAACTAAATAATAAATACTACAGCTAAATATCATTTGACTAAATAAATAATTCATCTCGTACTTTGTTTCATATTTTTGTGGATACATATTTGATATAATATGCCCATATCTTTGGAAGCATACATGACTCAGGAAGTCGCACACGGCAGTTAATTTTACCTGCGGTGTATGAGGACAAACCAGGTAACATTAAGATATTGACATTGGTCTGATCTCTCAATGTTGGCCGATATTTAAACATTACCGATATTCAAAGTGAGAAGCACCACAGCTAGACATTAATGCTAAAATAATAGACATGCTCAGATTCACAGAACTAAAAGTGATGCAATATCATTCAAGCTTCAATACAGAAACCAAACGACCCCACTCTTCCCCCCCCCCAAGAAGTGCCTCCCCGATCAATCGGTTGTATTAAATAAAAATATTATTGGTATCGGTCAAAGTTTCCATATCGGTGCACCACTACAATAAAAGGCTTTCCACTCTATTCTACTGCATTCCACTCTATTCTACTGCATTCCACTCTATTCTACTGCATTCCACTCTATTCTACTGCATTCCACTCTATTCTACTGCATTCCACTCTATTACACTCTATTCTACTGCACTTAAACCTCTGCTTAACATGGTATAGAAACATGCTGGCAAGTAACACATGCAGTGGAGTTTAACTTTTTAGGTGGCTTAGACATTGGCTGGTCAGCCGTATCGCCGATATTAGACAACAATATGATAATCATATCAGTCACATGTTCATCAGTGGCATACCACTACAATAAAGTACTATTCCAACACATTCTGATTCATTGAAACATATTCCGCTCTTTACCATAGAATGCTAAATCACTTAAAATGTAAAACTGCATGACATGGAACAGAAATATGCTGGAAAATAACACGCGCTGTAGAACTTTTACAGCTAAACTCCAGCATCCTACAGCTTAATGTCCGGAGGGCAAGATCATTAGCAGAGTTGTATCAGCAGTCCCATAACATGACAGGTCAGTAGCAAGATAGACATCTCCTGGTAGTACATCTCCTGGTAGTACATTTCCTTAATAAATAAATTAAACATTAAACCCATATGAGCTGGAAGCTCAAAGCACAGATACATAAATTCCCTGCCCTACTCCGAGTCAAACACGCACCTTTTGCGAGAGTCTTTAAGATCCTGACGTTGCCTGCCCTGCAGATCGCTAAACCTGATTTCCATCCTCAAGATCCCCACACAAAGACTCCGCTCTGACATGTTGTGTTTCACAGACGCAGCCAATCCTGAACCGAGGGGCAGACGCAGCCAATCCTGAACCGAGGGGCAGACGCAGCCAATCCTGAACCGAGGGGCAGACACACACCAAAGCCGCCCACCACTCAGGGCGCAGCCGGCACCCCAGCCCGCAGGAACTCACCCCCGTCCTGCTCGGCCCGGATCTGCGCCTCCAGGTCCTCGGGATCCACGTACTGGTAGCTCTCTTCGTCCTCCGGGGGCTTGCAGCGGCCGCAACAGAAGCAGCAGCAGCAGCAGCAGCAGCAGCAGGTGACGAAGCTGCAGCACACTGCCAGCGTCTGAGAGGGGAGAGAGCAGGGAGTCAGCCGGCGTGCCTGGCAGGGTGCAGGGGTCAGCCAGACCACCGGAGGCAGTACAGGTACCGGCGACACACATGTTGGGCTTGGGGGAATGAACCTAAACCATACTGCAAGAGATCAGTGCAACCCCAACCCCGCCCCCCCACACGTACACACTGAGCTCATCCTCATACAAGAAGCCTCATTTCCTCAATCCCTGCACTGAGTGAGAGGCGACGTCCCAGAGGGGGGGGAGCATTACTCAGCCCACAGCAGGGCTCAGAGATCAGAGCTGCTCGTAAAACACAGAACTTTGAACTGAACCGTTTGTAACTCAAGCCACACTGTAAACCCTGACTGCCTGCTGGAATCAACTCTGTTTTGGGACGAGCTGCTTGTCAATATGCATCGTGGTGAAATAAGCAGAGGTCTGGGCTGCAGTGTACCAGCTTTTCTGTTAACGGACCATGGTTCAGGTTCCAGAAGCCTTTAAAGCCGGATCTCTGTGTTGGTTCTGTAACCATTTCCACAATAATCCTCCTTGAAATGTAGCCAATTTAGAGGACTTTAAAAAATAAAAAAAAAACATCCCCCCTACACACAGCGGCGAGGAAGCAGACTCAACACGAAAGAGGATTAACATCCAAAATGAGTAGGAACAGAGAGAGAGAGCACCACCCAGCTCTGTAAGGTGACCAATCAGACGGCAATCCTTCCTGACATGGAGCCCAAACCTGCCACATTAAATTCCCGTCCCCATTCCCGCCATTCCTCCTGCATTAGCGAAAACGGTCTATACTGCACTGGGCACCCAGGACGTCCCAAACCAGGTAAACACTTTCCGGTAACATGCTGGACTGCCATCCTGGTGAAGACCACCACACCTGTCTAATCCCCTGTAGCGTGCGGCCAGCTGTATCAGACGGTGAACTCTGCAGCCGGAGAGGGGGGAGGGGGGGGCTAGGCTTTGAGCACGCTCCATACTGGGAGAGTCACCAATTCCAGTAGAAATATCAACAGGAGCCAGTCCACCTCTAAAAAAACGCCAGAAACCAAAATACACCTCAGATTTAACGCCTACATACGTCTCCACAGCTGGCCAATTAACAACAGGCTTCAAAATGGAAGGTGACAGTCCGTGATAATCCCCACCCATGGAATGGTTTAATCCACTTCACATTATCTCATGGGTTTCTATTGGGATAAACCAGGTTATGACTGACAACATGATAATCCCGCCCACAGCAGTTCTTGAAGCCTGTAGCTACTCCCAGCGCTGATGTCCTGCCCCTCGCTCACCTTGAACCACCACTTGGACATGAGGAAGTAGTACTTGACGCTCTCCTCGCCAAACTGCTCCGCCACGTAGAGGCCCATGGAGCCATACTCATCATAGATCTTGCGCTTGGTCTCATCCGTCAGGATGGAGTTGGCGTTGTTGATTTCCTTGAACTTCTCCGCCGCTTCAGGGTTGTCTGGGTTCTTGTCAGGGTGATATTTCAGTGCTAGTTTCCTGAAATGGGTGGGAAGGAAATGGAGAGATCGAGGCCACAATCACCACAACCAGGACAAGTACAAATAGCTTAAGGACTGGCAACGAACACAAAATAAGCAAAGCGTACAATAACAAAATTAACTTCCTTATGCAAATACAAATAACAGAATATTAATACACACCTGTAAGCCCTTTTGATGTCCTCCGCGGACGCTCCCTTTTCCAGGCCTAGAGTCTTGTACAAGCTGTCCCCCATGGTAGACATCTTTCTCTGGGGCCTGCTTGGCTCTGCCATGGCTGGGCTCTGCAGATAGTGGAGACCAGTTCAGACAGGCTCACCACATGGCCTCATGCTGGTATGAAATCAAACATTACACCCCAAGCATAAAAGAAGCCTGACATCCCAGCCTGTGTTTGCCGTGTGGACAGTCAAAATATCTGACTGATGAAAATAAACACTTTAACGGTAACTGGAGCAACATGGAACCTCGACCCAGATCGCTTCGAATCCGGTGTCACGGGTGCTACAATGGTGAAAACCCTCGAAAGGCACAAAAAGGGACAGCAATGAGACAAAGCGCCTCTTCGACAAACTCCGCCTCTAAATCATCACCGGGATTTACTGCCACATTCATCTTCAGGCTGGAGGTAAAAAAAAAAACAAAACTGACGGATCGACAAAAGCGCAAGCCAACGTCAGACTTAGCATCTTTCACGGCATTACATGGAATCCAATATTAGTCCCTCACAATCACACGAAGACAGTCAATGCCACAACTTGAATGAGGCAGGTCAGTTCTGACAGGAGAGGTAGATGCTGGCAGCTTGAAATGGACAATGGCAGAGCAGGGACAGAGTATCACAGACACCGCTAATATGCTAAAGGCGATTAGATCGTGCTGAGCTTTACAGATTACACCACCACCCCCACGTCGACTCCATTCTGCGCCTGATGCATATGTTTGGGGGGGGAAAAAGGGCCCCCTTCCCCCACCAGAAAGAGGGTTAAATGTGTCAGCAGGTAGCAGTGTACGGACCACCATGGGTATCAAAGCCTATGATGACCCATCATTATTCGAAACCTAAATATGATCAAAAGTTTTGTAGGTTCAAAATAAAGGTCCAATAAAACATATCAACAAAACAATGAACCAGCCAGTCAGCCAACCAAAGAAACAACCAACTGACAAACCAGCAAAACATGCAACCAATCAACCAAATAATCAAGTCAATCTACCAAACAAAGAAAAAGAAAAACCACCAACCAACCCAACTTCAGTGCCCAAGATGAGCAAATCAGCAAGCTGTATGATAGACTGAGGTGCTATGACAATATGGTAAACGCTGCATCATGTGCATCCAAAACTACTAAGATATAAATTAATTCATTTATTCGTAGATGTTAAAATTTGAAACCATTCCTTCATGTGCTTCACATATGAAAAAGAAATGCGAAAAAGTACCAGAACAACATGATAATATTACTTGCCTTAATGGTTATCAATTACAGAAAGTAATAAATCATCCCTACCTACCCGCCACATCCCACCATGTTGATAAGTCAGTAAATATATATCCCGTAATCACATTATAGCTACCATAAAACATAAAATAGTTGTGCAACGTCTCCTATATTTGGTATTTAGAAATCCCAAAGGTACTATTTTTTAATACGGTCAGAATACAGATTGTAGTGCACAGCATTATCGATGATTTTTAAATAAATTAATAAACGAACAAGGAAATGGGAAATGTGCCGTGAATAGCCCATAACCTCTTGCAGCATGCGCAGCGTATGTGAAACAGAGTGCGCAGATCGGGGAGTGACAGTAGTGTCAAACAATGGGTGATCTTTGTAACTCTTCAACAAGGAGTTGGATCCTCATTTCCATAGCGCTCAAATTCCACACTGACAAGGCCGTTCAAACTCTCCGCAGTTTACAGTAGCCCGCATGACTTGGGTCGTTTTGTTTTAATACCGTCATATACCGGGGTCAATTATATAGATGTATGACTGCACGAAAACATAAATACCACCCTAACACACTGCCTGAGTTACTTGGACCAAAATAGTATTGAACAGAGTGTCCCCAACACCGGGGTAATGAATCATCCCTTCTCAATCTCAATGCCATATGTCATTGTTCCCCCATGACAGTGAATTTCCCTCTTCAACAGAAACCCTTCACTTCCAGTTGACCCACAGGTGGGCTACTCAACCAGACTGACCACGTTACTTCTAAGAAGACAGCCTTTCAAGGTATCAAGACAATTAAAAGGCGTGGCCCAGCAAGCCATCTATCCGAGCACAGCTTCTACAGCCTGACGCAGTGTATTAACGTTAAAAGGCACCTTCCAGGGCATGGCTCATCGCAAACGTCCATCGCATTCATATAGAATTCTTCTAAACTCAGCAAATTAACAAGAACGCTGAAGATATCTTCAACAGTCTCCAAACCAACACAGCCGAACAAAAACACAAGGGAACAGATTTGCCCAATCCAACAGGTACGGAGAAGAGATGCATATCAATATCATGTAGATTTGGTGCTGAGATTTCAGATGCGGAAATGAAACAGCCTGGACTCCAACAATTAGCTAAATTAAGGCCAATGCTGAAGACCTTCATTAGGGCCGAGTCTCTTTCAGTTTCACACTGAAGAATGATATCAACTCACAATCAATGTAAACACAGAGCACTTCCTCTGTAAATACCAAGGCATCACTGCCTCAGAAATTCAAAATATTGATTTTTGATGCATCTTGCCACTAAACCGGCCGAGCTAAAAATGAAAGCAGACTCTAGTAACTTAGGTACAGGCAACCAGCAGAGCCGGTATTTTCCCCTCCTTTCTGTGTAAAGGACATGGTGTCACCAACAGGGCAGCGCAAAGATTTTAGGAGGGCAAAGTCACCATGGCACACTAAAATCCTAAAGCTGGGTATTAAATGAAAATAGAGTGCAGAAGGTGGACCGGAGGCCCAGATCATAGTTTAGAAACTTTGCACTAAGCACGTGTCAGTGCGCAAATGGCATTCACGATTGAGACGAAGAACTGATTAGTCTATGCTCAACAAATAATCCTGGTCTTTTTGTGTCAGTCACATTTACGTCAACTTGTGTCGGAACTCACGGATCAGACCTTGCCGGTATCATATTAAAAAGTACACAAACCACCCTGACTCATGAGATGAGCCTTGGAGACCAGCAGTTGCTGGGATTTTCACAGGCCGTCATGCTGCTCTGCCGGTCCCCACTGGGTTAAAACGGCAACAAATGACGGCAAACAGTAACCCCGCCCCCAGTGGGTTTTAAAATACTCTTCCTCGTCTCGCTAATAAATAGCACTTTCCTAAATTGAGATGGATGCACGCAACACACATCTTTATTCGGCAGAGACAAGCTTCACATTACATTCGCTCTCAAAGGAGTCGCAGATAATTAACTCACTTAGGATTGAGTGCTTAAACCAACTGGACCTCTTGGTCCAATTAAAATTATAAGCGGGGAGGGCCGCATGCTGCTCGCAACACATGTGGTCCTCCATCAGCTCCCAAACACACACGGCTGAGAATACTGCAAGATAAGCAGGTAGGATGGACCCAATGGTCAAAGGTGCAGGGGGCAGAGCCCCTCTTTCAATCTGGCAACATTCCCGTCACATGTTCACATCCTCAAACATTAACGGCTGTCCTTGATAACCTGAACCATAATTCACTTTTGCCGAAAATGACATCCATTTGGGGGTGACATAGGAGAAGCCTGCATGCTATTCAACAGGAAAGAGCAAAAATGGGGTGAAAGGTTATCAGCTCTTATTGGTATTTTGACAGTAGTGTAGTAACAAAAAAAATAAAAAAAATCAGGGAAACTCATGTTTCAATATAACAAAAGTACATCTATCATGTCGGTTAGTCGTGAGAGATAACTGACATTTCTGATCATATTCAAGGACTTCCATTGTTGAGCAATAACCGGGACAAAATGAAAATGGTCAAACCGGTAATTATTGCTTTGCTATTCCATTATAACTAAACATCGTCGCGATCTGTCTTCCACCCGCATAGATAAGCTGCCACAGGCGCCCTGTCGCCTACGAAGCCGCCGCTTATTTTTAACCCCGTGATCCCGACCTAACCGCGTCTCACACGCCGGACTCGCCTGTACTTTGCGCTGCGGCGCCTACTAAAAATGCCCATTTCACTTTTAAAACGCCACCGTAAAGTTTTACTTTGGCGACAGTTTCAAGTCCAGTAGTTATAAAAGATTTAAACAAAACCACGTTTAACAGATATGCAAGTCCTTGACAATTTAAAAACCTTATCAAATGACGCACAGTGTAAGAAAAGCAGATCAGAAGGTCCTTATATGCGATTATTTCGACACGGAATACAACCATCCCGCTATCCCCGTTCGGTGGGGCCGGTGCCGTGGATAGCCCAACATTTTATTTTCAGCTGCTTCCCTCGACTAACAACTCGGTGCATTTGGTGTTGTTTTCTCCCAGCCTCAGGCCAGATTGTCGGGGGTATAAGTATGAAAGCAGACAGAAGACACCTCCCACCCGTACAGAGACAAATCCTACATGATCTACACGTGCGTGGCGTTGCTGCTGGATCGACACTGGCCGATCCGACCGCTGGCAGCACCTGACCACAACAGTGCTGTACCGGCGGCGTCGGGCACCCAGCTGTGTCAAATTATTTGTCCGTGTCCTAGTGCAGCGATAAGACCATGATCTAATCCCTATGACTGTATGACGCTTTCCAGCGTGCGTCAAACCTACATTTCCTCGTCTAAGGTAATTTCTGTTACACTCCGAAGGCACGTAAACGACAAAAATGGTTCTGGCGCCCCGTCTGTTCAGCCTGCCCTCGCCGGAGATGCCCGACAGGCATCGACCGAGTCACCATCTCCGGTTTTAACGAGAATCGAGTGTTAAATAATAAATAAGACATTTTTAGATATTAATCAACATAGCCAATATTTGTGTGATCACACCCAGTTGTATGTCTACTTAAAATAAGTTTTTAAAACAGTAATATGATTCAGCATGTATATCCATTTAATATATTAAAATAAAATGGTAGCTGATATTGATACTAAACTATTAAACAGAAGCTCTGTCAGGTTTCAGCAAGTTAAAGACGAAAACCCTGCTCAGAATCGTACACACCCACCCAGCTATCTGCGGCACGCCACCTTCTCAGTTCCCCTAGGTAGCCAGTAAACTGGCGTCCAGAATTATTTCCACAATTGAGTTTACCGTACCTATAGTAAATGTGATGTAGTATGGTCTGCCCTGGCAGGATCATAGAGGCACAAAATTTATGTCGGAGATTTCCACGTCCCGCCCGGGGTTTTCCGGCGTAGCCTCCTTGGGAAGTGTCACACAAGTAGGAGAAAATAGCCAAGCTTCCGGACTCGGCGGAGAGGCATAAGAGGCCGCACTTCCGGATCCGGTACGCGCGAGAACGGAAGTCGTCACGCATCTCTGGCCGGAAACAATTTACAGGCTGCCGAAGTTGTAGAGCGTCGTCTCCGTTTTAAAAAATAAAGTGCGTAAGGACTTTAGTTTTAAACCAACTGGCGGGCCAGATTGGTTTTAATAAATATAAGCTTAAGTTATGTAATAAATCGTACACAAAAGCTAATTAAGTGGCGATAAGGTAGTAGTATATTTTACACTGTCCGGGGTTTCAACTCACATCTACTATCTAGCGTGACGCTCACGCTTCGGCTTTCGGACTTTGACGTGAGAAATCTAACGCAAATCTGCATAAATCCAGTATAAACCTAAATATAGCTACATCAAAACCATTCGGACAGTTTGTAAATGATCTGTACGGTTTGCAAAGTAATAACTCTCACATGCATGTTAATGTGTATAGACTTGTCTCTAATTGAAAATCTCACGCCAGCCAGCTGACCAAAGTTAACCTTGCCCAATAGATGTAAAACTAGTAAATAGGACAAGTACAGCTATTACTTATCAGCACATAGCTCTTTGGTTGTAACTCCAAATCGTAGCACATCTGGAAATTGATATTACCAAAGTTGTGTGTGCCCTATGATGGACCCTGTCCAGTCTGACCTGTACCCTGCACGTGGCCCCACACTTGCCGTCAATGTTTTATTAGTGGATTCATTCATTTCAGAATTATATTTGCGTGAGCTTAAACCTATGAAGGTTTGTAAACAAGCCCTTTGTTACTGTTAAATTATTAGATTGGGTACAAGTGCCATCCTGGTGATCGTCAAGAAACTCAAAATTAAGTGTTCCTGTTGTGAGAAAACATCCAGACACCTGATGTGCATGTAGGCCTTTTATAAACGTTTCTCCCTCCTCCCAACAGTCCAAGAATTACATTATACAGATACTTGAAGTGTAAGTGAAATGATCACTGGCAAAAAAAATGAAAGAATTTAAAATGAGTCCAGTTCCTTTCTAATGATCATTTAAATCTTCACTGTCAGTTGTCACAGAAAGCATTAAGAATCCAACTTACAAGTACAAAAGCTAGAGTTGATACTGAAAAACAGTCATGTTGTGCAGCTATCTATGGATTCAGATTTGTTTTTCCATTGGAGACCGGCATAGTTAGCTGCTTAACTTTAAGTGGGATCTGCTGGAATCTACTGTACATCAAACGAGTAAAAAATAGGTTTCCCCATTTAACCACATTAAGCATGTTGTCATCAGCAGCAATTCTTTTGCCTTGGATGGTGGATGGTCTCTCCCTGCTTTACCGTCCTAGAACGGTGGCAAGGAGGGCCATACGGATGTACATGCCGTTCTCAGCCTGCCTGAAGTATGCAGCCCGAGGATCTGTGTCCACTTCAACACTATAAGGGAGAAGAAAGTAGGTAAGGACAAACAGAATGTGGCTGCCGTCGTACACATCAAACCGTGAACACGACTTGTTAATTATCAGGACTGAGATAGCTAGCTAGCTAAATGGCTTTAAGTCATTGTACAAGGGGGGGGGGTGTTTGAAATTGATATGCGTACTACAATATACAGACTTTCCCACGGTTAACCTATTGCGAGATAAGAATCCATTTTAATACATCTAACCTAACAAACATCATAGCCTCGCCTACCTTAAACATGCTTAGAACACATAGTAGCCTACAGATGGGCAACATCATTAACGCAAAGTCTATAGTGGGCAGTGTGTGGCTCAGTTGGCTAAGCCTGGGTGCCTGTAATCAGAAGGTTGCGGGTTCAAACCCAGCCTCAGCACATCTGCTGTACATAGAGCAAGTTAAGGGAGGCATAAAGACCAAGGGGATCAATAGAGTATCGATTATTGTTATTATATTATAATAAAGTGATGAATATCATGTAATTTATTGAATAATCATACCCAACGTAAAGTCGAAATATTGTAACATGTACCACCATAACCTGGGCAGAAACTGCATACAAGCCACGTACAAGAACTTTAAGCTGAGAAAACAACACTGAAGATACCTGATCTCATTGACTCTAGGAAGAGGGTGCATGACGACCATCTTGCGTTTAGCTCCCGTCATGATGTGTGGGGTCAAGATGAACTGACCGAAGCACTGTGAAGAGCAGAGAGGATTCTGGGAATGCAGCTCTCTCTCATACACAAACACACTCGCTCTCTCACGCACACAGAGTGATGGGTTCTTACTGCATTGTACTCCTCCTCGGAAGCAAACCTCTCTTTCTGGATCCGGGTCATGTACAGGACATCGGTGTCTGCAAGCGCCTCTTCGATGCTGTCAAACTCCTCCTGATGAACATACGTCATACAGTTGTGAGGAATGAAACCTGGGTAAACTCTAGGTATATGCCACACACGAGGCTGCTGTAGCACAACCACCCGGTAAAAACGGAGCATTTCGTGAACCTTTGGCCTTTTAGCCATAACTGCAGCCTAGGTCTCCGGTGTGAGTAACCGCATCCACATTCTGGCTGGGGA
Organism: Pollimyrus isidori; assembly: GCA_019775955.2. Lineage (NCBI taxonomy): Eukaryota > Metazoa > Chordata > Actinopteri > Osteoglossiformes > Mormyridae > Pollimyrus > Pollimyrus isidori. The sequence goes on from JABFDZ020000043.1 coordinate 7,017,302, forward strand.
AGGGCCGCTTACTTGTTTGATCCCCTTAGATGCCACATACTCGATGATTTCCGGGGGCATGTGGAGATTCTTTGGGGCCACGTAACGCAGGGTGATCCTGTACTGGGTGAGTAACCTGGCCAGGGAGTGGACCGTGCGACCGTGCTTCAGGTCTCCAACCATGGTGATCTGCACAGGACCGACAGCAAGTAGTCAGTGATGACGTCAACTACCAACGCACCTCATCGTTCAGTCTTTGCATGTCTGTCCAAGTTACACAAGCACAAACTTGGAGCCTGGGACACAACACAGATAACATATCCCAAACTATCTGGAGGCAACCTTAGGAAGGACTCACGGTCATGCCGTTAACCGTGCCGAGCTCCTCCCGGATGGTGAAGATATCCAGTAGTGCCTGAGTGGGGTGTTCGCCGACCCCATCTCCCGCATTGATCACCGGCTTGCGGCAGTGCTTTGCCGCCATCTGCACAACAGGATCAGGAGGTCATTCGCTCTACGGACAGCAGGTGGCACAGTAGCAAAAAAAAATCCGGACGTGTGACGGGAAGTCAGGTGGAGTTTCGGGAACCTCTCTGCGGTTGTGGCCTTAAACGGGCACCCGCCGCCCAGCCCGACCTCACCTCCACAGCCCCCGGCTGCGGGTGCCGCAGCACCAGCACGTCGGCGTAGCAGCTCATGGTCTGCACGGAGTCGGCCAGGGACTCGCCCTTCTGCGTGGAGGAGGTGGACTCGGAGAAGTGGACCACGGAGCCGCCGAGGCGCTGCATGGCGGCCGCGAAGGAGCTGCTGGTTCGCGTGCTGACCTCATAGAACAAGGAGGCCATCACCTTACCCTGGAGAGGAAAAGCGTGAGAAGTCGCACGAGGCCTTGAAAAGGAGCTCCAACAGCCCTGGGTGAGCAGAAGCTGATCGTTTCAGAGGACCCCCCCCCCCCCATCCCCACAAATCACCGATACTTCCTGACCATTGGGGGGGGCTGGTTAAACACGACTTTAATGCCATTCCTTCACAGAAACCTCAGCCTGATCATATGACAGAGGTAACTTCCAAGTGCACAAACACTGCAAACTGAGGGACATAAAATCACTTCCTCTCATCAACGTAGCGCCCAGTATCAACTTTTTTTTTTGCAGAGATGCACATAACTGGTACGGAAGTACGGGTTCACTTTTAAAAGCGATGCATGTGGTAATCTATTGCTCTAACAGCACAAATGCATATGTATTTTATGTGCATTTGTTCTGATACGACAAGAAATGATTCGTACTTCATTTGGCATATCAAGGTTTCAATGCACGTCATTTTCATAAAATTACATAACATGCGTACGCATTTGTGCCGTTACAACAATCGGCTGCTGTGCCTATTGCCTATAAATGCCTACCAACATACCAATCACTCCCATCCCTGTTAATTTGAATGAACTGCGTGTAGGAACAGGTATGGAATTCCTACCTTTAAAATATCAAGACTCCTCTCCTTCTGTACCATCAAGCGGAGTGTATGAGCCACATTGAACAGGTGCGACATCTGGAATATCAAGAGGGAGGGTTTGGTGAAGCTTGTGTGGAGGAGACAGGGAGCGTTCTTAAAAGATGACGGATGAGTGTATCCAGTGGCAGCTTTTAGACATGGGATACGGGGACGGCCTGGGCTGCCGTTATGTGTGACAGAGTCACCTGGTCCTTGCTGAACTGCCTGACGGACAGGATGTGCTGGCCCACGAGGGGGTGCAGCAGAGGGGACATGTGAGTGTGGCTCACGGCTAAGGGGACCCCATGCTGCGGCGACAGGATCCGGGCCACCGGTGGGGGGTGAGCGGCTGCCTCCGCTGACATCGCCACGTCTGAGGAAGCAGCGAGCAAATAAACCCAGGGCCATGCAGAGCCTGGGCGACCGAGTGGCCGCTTCTTAGTCCTTAACAGACAGACGTTTTACATAACGACTTCTCAGGGAATCTGATGGACAAACACTTGGGGATTAAGCAAAACTCTGCTTTAAAAACAAACATTGCTAAAATTAAACACCGCATTCTCTGCCATCCAGTGTTGATTAAAGATAGTGGTTCACTATTCTAGCCAAGATATGCATGGATTTAACAAAGGGGGGGGGGGGTGATCACCTTGGCCAGTACCCAATTTAATTCACTTAATTATGAGAACCCTGGCGGAAGCCCAACTATTCACTTCCCCTGAAACTGCAATCAGACATGAACTTCAGCCCCATAAGGACAAGGGAGCTCAGACACACAGGAGTACAGCTCTTACAAATATAGGGTGTCTGCAGAAACAGGCAACCTTTCACCCAAAAAAAAAAACAGTTATAGAGGGGATTAGAGCAAATTGCTTAACGAGGCATCGGTTCATCTTAACGGGCTGCAGCACTGATTATATTTTTCATTTGGGGAAAATTAAACTTAATTGGATTGATTTCAGGGAAAGGACCACAGAAATCAAAATGTTACCGCACAGGTACAGGATCATAATTACTGATCTCTCCATTTGAAATTTACCACCAAAGCCTTTAATGAGCCTCAAGACCCGAGAGGCAGGATTCCTAAAACCTGCGAACGGTAAAGAATCTGTATTACGGACCGACAAACCATTTAAAACCCGGAGTGACAAGGCTTAATATGCTTTGGCCCGAGGTCGGTTAGCAAGAGCAGAAAATATTGGCAACCAAGAAAAACATGTCAGTTACTAGCAATAAAGGGTGTGTGTGTGTGAGAGAGAGAGAGAGAGAAGGGGCTGGTACCTGGGGGCAGGCCGGGGTCAGAGGCCCGGTGGACACGGGGTGGGAGTGCAAACCGGCAATCTGCAGACCGCCTGGGGCTGGGGGCACGTGTGCGTATGATCTCACACTGAGAGGCCTGGCGATGGCGCTCTGGGGTCTGTCAAAAGCACAGACACGCTTTCACTGCTGCCACCATCTGAGGCCGAGTCCACCTCAAAATACTGATAGAGCACCCAGGTTATAGGACCCTACCTTTGGGATGTCCTTCACCAGCTCTGAGGCTGGCACTGGGGGTACTACTTTGGCCCAGGTCTTCACATCCTGCCCATACCCAGGGGGCACCAACACCTATGCACCAGTAAGCATACCTCAGGCGTTAGTGTGGATGCAGTACAGGAGAATGCATCCATGGATTCAAACCCAGTGAAGCCAACAGTGGTCAGCAACCAACTCTGACCAGTGAGAAGAACAGAGCTCACCTGTCCATCAATGTAGGCAACCTCTCCTCTCAGCACAACCCTCCTCACTTTACCCTTCACACTCATGCCCTTGAAGGGGGTCCATTTAGACTTTGTGAACTGCATGTGACTAGGAATGGTCCACTCCTGCTCCAAGTCCACCTGAAAAAACCCAGTGGTTCTTCATTATATAGAAATATCAGGCAGCATTTCGGAATGCTTTTGTAGCAGAAGCAGGGAGAAGAATGCAAACCAGATTTTTAAGGGGAAGTTTAGAGGATTTTGGAGCAGATCACTTGAAGAACGAATTCACAGAGAAGGTCCAAACCTCCACATATGTGTTCTCCTGGGGTGGCAGGGAGAAGATCCTGCGCGGGTTCTCGTACAGACGCTTGACGATGTCGTCGATGGTGAGGCGGCCCTTGCTTACTGCTGTGAGTAGCAGTGGCAACATCGTCTCCAAGCCAGGGTACCCTGGTGGCGGGTTCTCAGAGTCCTTCTCCTTCACCGTGTGAGGGGCTACACATATGGAGGTTCAGAATCAACCAGAGGACCAGAGGCATCTAAAAGCTTGTGTCATGCTGGGCCACACTCCTCACCGTGGTCCGTGGCGAAGCAGTCAATGATGTCCAGATTCTCCCACAGAGTCTCCATGTCTTCTCTGGTGCCCAACATGGGGCGCACCTGCGCCCGACCCTCCCCGATGGCCGCCACGTTGTCCTCGCACAAGAAGAGGTGGTGGGGAGCCACCTCACACGTCACCCGGATGCCCCTCTGCTTGGCCGCTCGGATGATGAAGATCTGTGCAGGGGGAAGGGCTGGGTTACCGATAGCATGATGGGCCTCTAGCATTGAAAAAATCAGTTTTTCGAAATATAAACCATCTGCTTAACCACTTGCTGCAAATCCATTATCTCCTGGCAAAAAATGACTGAGCTCACTCATATTATTCCTTGCATTCAGCCTCTTCATCCAGACATAAGTAACTAATGAACTTGTGAATATAACTAACGAGCAAGAAATGTTTATTTGTTGACTGAACCAAAAGGAACAGGAATAAAAATCGTCCCTCTCGTGGATCAGTATCTCTCAACCCGGTCAACCAGCAGACCTGTACCAGGTAATTGGAGATCTTCATTGGTTAGGAGTAGGGGGGAGGTCCCTGAGGACTGGGACGAGAAACACTGATCTAGATCATTCTGAGTTAAGGCTTGCTGTTACATTTTATTAATTTATAATCTATTTGAGGTATCAGAGATAATAGCTTCTAGACAACCATTCCATCACCTACCCTGGCCTAAGACGCTCACCTCTTCCTTCTTGGCAACGTGACAGATGTGAACAGGTCTCTGGTACAGCTGTGCCACCATGAGGATGGCAGCCACCGTCTGCTTCTCTGCATGTGCCACGATGGGAAGGTGCGCTGGCCACTTCTCAAAGTGCTGTAGACATGAGGCAGGTTTGGCGGGTTAAAGGCACCCAGCAGACCACACTAAACGAGATCTCCTCTTAGGCATACCACTGAATACCTCCATCCAGAGTGACACGTTGTCCATCTTCAGTGTAGAGTAAGTATCATTCAGGTACATCTTCAGACCGGCCGACGAACTGGCGATGGTGGGCAGGAGACCGGCATTGTCTGAAGAAGCCCCCAGGAACAAGGCATAGTCACAGCGGCAACCAGCCTTGGCCAGCTGAAGATGTGCAGGAAAGAGATGGAGTTCAGGTGGACAGCCAAGCTTCCAAGGAAATATTAAATCCACATCCATCATCTAAAAGTTGCACAAGCGTTGCTAAAATGACCTTCTGGACTGCGGCAAGCGAGTTGGCATCAATGACCGCGGGTGTCGTGTTGGGCATGGCGCAAACCATGGTGATGCCACCTGCGAGGGCGGCAGCCGTGCCAGATGAGAAGTCTTCCTTGTGGGTGGCGCCCGGGTCACGCAGGTGGACGTGCACGTCTATGAGGCCTGGTGACACGGGGAAGGGGGGCCCATAAGTAAGGAAACAGAGCCCAGGTCACTCTATCAAGACTTCGGATTGGGTTTACCTGGCAAGCGAATCAGCTTCTGTGATGTCATGCAGTCTATGTGGGTCTTAACCGGCGGCGCATGCCCAATCTGACGAAGAGCCTGTAAGGTGAAGCACCAAGCACCAGCTCTTATATCGCCCTTTACCACCACAGTTTGTCTAATTCAGGTTAAAAATCTAGCTTAAGCACATCAATGACTAGAGCTGAAACCTCATCTACTGCCACACGGTGTGCGGCAAAGACAAACATCTGAGAAGACTGCGTAGGTCCCCTGCTCACCTGGACAAAGAGCTTGGTGCACTTAATGTCAATGATGAGAGGCACGGAGTAGTCAATGGCCATGCGGCGTGTGCGGTATCCCTTGGTGACAAAGGAAGAGAGGCGGCGGCCCCCAGAATTCCTCATGGACAGGTTGATGACCATGTCAAAGTGGTTCTCCTCCAAGTAATCCATGATGTTCCTCTGCTTCTCTTTGGTGGGGCAGTCTGACTCCTCGTCGAAGGGCCAGTCCACTGCCATCACCTTCAAGAACAAAAGGCGATGTCACCAGCAAGGTTAACAACTTGCGGCCTCCTTTCACAGGTCTGAGCTGTGCATGTTGTGCCACGTGGATAAAATACTTTCACTCCGTGCTCCGTGTAATAGTCTGCTGTGCCCAGGCTAGCATACAGGTTGTACCCGAGGCTCTCCAAAGCCTGGACTGTGGGCAACAATTCACTCTTGTTCTATATATATATAAAAAAAAGAAATAGAAAAACAAGAGAAGCTTTGCTCATTAGGTTATTCATTTAACTAGTCAACAACATCCAATCAGATACAGGTAAAACATGGGAGTGAGGAGTAGCCCATACTTTATAGCTGCCAATGGAGAGGAGGATGTTCTCCTTGGGGATCTTGAAGCCAGTACTAAGCATGGCCTTCAGGTAGGCCTCGTAGCGGTCCTCTCCAAAGCAGGCCACCTCACCAGTGCTGGTCATCTCCACCCCCAGAACCACATCAGCTCCCGCAAGGCGTGAAAATGAGAACTGCGGCACCTGAGGCACACAATAGTTTACCAGTAGCAGTCTTGCGATGGATACTTTTTAGGAGCTATCTAAACACACATTTATATTACTGATTTCCCTCAGGTACTTTTTACTCTGAAACATATATATAAATGGCACTGATTTTGTACAAGGGCTCCCAAATTATCAGGTTTCTGTCACACTGGAATATCATACCCATTTAGATTCCGGAATACTCTTGGTGACCAATACCCACACATAGCTATAAAGATTGCAATAGTTAAACACACTTATGTCCGGTCCTGTAGAGACCCTGTGCTGGGTTCCAGTCACACTTTATGTTACCTGCTTGTTTATCTTCTGATAAGCAAACAGTTTTATTTTCTACCCATTGGTCAGTTGTAGAAGTGTTAGCCAAACTTCCTTCCTCTTACCTTGACACCCACAATCCCAGTTCCTTTCATCAGCCCTACAGGTTCCACCTCTTCTCCCATGATGACCTGGGTTGCCAAGGCCACAAGATCCACCCCAAGAGTCTTTGAGACGAAGGGGAAGGAGCGCGAGACCCGGACATTACACTCGATCACCTTCAGCTGGTCGTCCTTCCAATGGAATAGAAAAACACTTAGTACTAAATATTAAACAAGTGATGATCAAGTCAATTTGTTTAGCGAGAAAAAAAAAACCTTCTCATTTCCTTACCTTAGCAATGAGCTGCAGGTTAAAGGGACCAGTCACTTGCAACTCCTGGCCAATGGCATGCACGATCATCTTGATGCGCTCCATGGTCTTCTGATTGATGTCTTGGGGTGGGGTGACCAATGTGGCATCACCCGAGTGAACACCCGCATTCTCCACGTGTTCTGAGATCGCCATGGCGATGACTACACCATCACATGCCACTACATCGACGTCAATTTCCTGCAAGACAAGCTACCGTGTTAAGACCTGAAATTCTGCAAAACAAAATAATTATACCTAAGGATGGTAAGAAGATTACTCCTAAGCACTGTCAGGCAGGTTCACCTGTAGGGCCTTTAAACCATGGACCAAACAACAAATTCCATTTTCAAAATTCAACACTAACACAAGAACTCATTACATAAAGGGAACAATTTGTGCAAATTTCCACATTTGGACTTCCTACCTTGGCCTCCTGGATGAACTTGGAGATCACTACAGGATGCTCCTTGGACACAGCAACTGCATTGCTGAGGTATTTCTCCAGGTTGCTGTCAGAGTACGCCACATTCATGGCAGCCCCGCTCAGCACATAGGAGGGCCGCACTAGGCAAGGGTAGCCGACGGTCTCACAAAAACGCATAGCCGACTGTCATAGGGAACAATGAAGACAAGACTCAATAAACTACAGACAATAGCATATGGGCTACAAAATACCGTATTTTCCGCACAATACGGCGCACCTAAAAGCCTTCAATTTTCTCAAAAGCCAACAGTGCGCCTTATATATAGATCAATATTGAGCCACAACAGGTCTCGCAACTACGGGAAGCAGTCGCCGACTCCATTTTCTCCCGTAGAAGTAGCGTGCGATGCATGCTGGGATATATGACTGCGCGAAGCGTGCATTTTCATTTCCATTTCCGACGAGACGGAGCTGGGCATGTCGGATGCCGTATTCGCCCAACTGTTCAATTCGGACACTGAAGAAGAATTAGAGGGATTCGTTTATGAGGAATGAACTGATAAAGTGAAATTTACGTGTTTCTTTTCTGTGTTTACAGCTGAACAAGATTGGTCATATTGTGAATATGGACATTAACGTTTGAACACCATTGAGTTATTATTATATTGTTATTGCTTTGCACTATTTCAAGAGTTACTATATTGTGATTGATACCGTTACGGTAAATCAAACGTTAATGCAGACTGTTTATTTTACGTGCTTACTGAATCGAGGAAAAGTTCCCCTCCACTACGTGATAAAAATGTTGCACTACCTGTTATACCTTGCTGTTGTTAAAAGATGAACTGTGCCGCGAAAATACTGTGTCACTTACATTACCTCGGGAAAAATAATAAAACAGCTGTTTATTCATTTTGGGAGTGAACGGAGTTGTCCGAACGCTGGATTGTATTCTATTAATAAAGTTTGACTGACTTATCGGCGCAGCTTCATCTACTGGATGCATAACGCAACCCCAGTCACTACTGTAGCTTCTATTCTATGCGCCTTATAATGCGGTGCGCCTTATAGTACGGAAGATACGGTACAAGCTAGTTATAATTACTTCCACAAATTTCATTCTATTGTATTTGGCTCAAGTTATACCAATGCCTATTTAAATTCCGTTAGGATTCCCTGGCTAATATTGTAGTGGGCTATAAAATCTAATTGGCAACAAACACCCAAAACAAGATTCAAAAACAGGATGTTATAAAAAGTAGGACTGCGTGGCACATGCACAATAATCAGAATTTATACAGATTAACTTTTGGGGTTGTTAATAAAAAGCATCTGTTCATGGTGCTTAGTTTGGTGGTACCTCCGTCTCAGCAAGCTCCTTCCACTGTGGCTGGCTGATGCCAATGGTGTCCAGCATCCTGGAGAATTTGAAGCGATTCTCTGCGGAGTCAATGAACTCGGGCGAGGTGCCCAGGATGCGGCACTGCTGCCGGTGGAGGGCCATCGCGATGTTGTTGGGCAGCTGACCCCCCATGGACAGGATGATCCCTTCGGGGTTCTCCATCTCATAGATGTCCATCACTACCTGTCGGCCGGAAGGTTGGGGTCAACCACGCTGACGACTGGACAAAAGCAAAAATCTCAATTTTTTTTTTTTATATATTTATAAAAAAAAATACATACCTCAAATGAGATTTCATCAAAGTACAGCCGGTTGCACATGTCGTAATCTGTGCTAACAGTTTCTGGGTTGTAGTTTACCATGATGGTTTTGTAACCCATCTAGAAGACATGAGGCACATCAGTGTTAGCCCTACCATTATTATCAATGGTCAAGTTAATTTTGAAGGTGAAGTTAATTTTATTTTCTATACAGTGCCAGATCAACAAAAGAAGTCATTTAAAGTTTCTTCCCTATAGAACAGGTCCATACATTGTCCTTTTATTAAACAAAATTAACAGCTTTATCTTATTTACACAACATCTTGTAATTTGTGTCAAATTTTTTGTCTGTTTTTTTTGTGTAGTTGCACGTTCACAATTGTCCTCTGCTCTCTATCGTGCATGGTGGAGTTCTGCCCCAATGTGCGTGCACAGTCACGTGCGTGCACACACAGGCGAGTACACTCCCACCCGCAGACAGAGAGCGCTTTAAGAAAATATGTGCTGTCAACCACCTGAGAAGCAGGCAATAATGAACAGAGTAATAAATACATTTCACAATGGGATTTTCAGCTTTAAACCATCGCAATTTTAAGCTGTCGGCTATCACTTTGAAAGCCTGACAGTTAATGCATTTGCAGGTCAAGACAAACATCTGCAATAGGCTGGGCCAGATGTTTCCAGCTGTAAACCTAGGGGAAACACTGCAGGTGATATACACTGAAGACAACAGCAAGGAAAATGCGAACATTTTACAAGAATAACCCTTACATTAAAGACCAAGAACTTCTGCATTGACCAGAATCCTTCCATACCAGTAACTGGGCAATCCCAATTGTCAATTTAATGTAGGTCTTCCCCTTCCCCAATCACTGTCCTCACTGCCAGTTACCCCTGTCATACCTTACGAAGCTCCATGATGCAACCCACGGCACACCAGTCAAACTCCACGCTGCTGCCAATGCGGTAGACGCCAGACCCAATGACCATGACGTGTGGCTCCCCAAAGGTCAGGTCACTCTTTATGCCATGGTAGGTCAGGTACAGGTAGTTGGTGTGGGCCGGCCACTCAGCAGCCACCGTGTCAATCTGCTTCACCACTGGAAGGATCTTCCAGTCGTGACGGAGCTTCCTCACTGCCAGCTCTGTGCTGTACATCACATGGTAGTTGCAAGAAGAAGTTGTTCATGCTAGGTAGCATCCTTATATCAGCTAGCTTTGGTAATACTATTTTCATTTGCTGACTTATCTACAAGCACCATGTGATGTCACCAATTATAAAATCAATTAAGGAAATGAGTGAGAAGAGAAACATCAAGACTGAATGCCCCAAGGACTCAGCGGTAGAAGATAGTGAAATACAGTACCTCTGTATAGCTAGGGCGATCTGCTTGTCTGAGAAGCCCAGCTGCTTGGCTGTCCTAAGGACCTCCGGAGGAATGGTAGTCCCTTCCTGGCGGAAGGACTCCAGAAGCTTCCCGTGATCGGCGATGTTTTTCATCTTGTGCAGGAACCAGCGGTCGATCTTGGTCAGCTCATACAGGCAATCGACGGAATACCCGGCGCGAAGTGCGGCGGCCAGCACAAAGATGCGCTTATCCGTGGGGGTCTGTAACTCCTGGTGGGAAAATCAGGGTGGGGTGTTTATGTCACGGCAGACCTGACAATGCTGGGAGATTAGTGCAAGTTCGCAGAGCGCTGATCAAACTAACCTGATCAGAGACGGGTTTGATGGTGTGGTCAAATCCAACGCAGTTCTCATCCACCATTCTTAGGGCCTTTTGGAAGGCTTCCTCAAAGTTGCAGCCGATGGCCATGACCTCCCCTTGTGCACAGAAACCAAACTCGAATTAACACCCCTCCTGGTTGTAGCTTTTGACCTCAAGCAATTTAAACCCAACATCAGTTAAAGCAGTGCTTCCCAACCCAGTCCTCAGAGACCCCAGACAGTCCACATTTTTGCTCCCAACACCTGTACCAGGTGTACCAACACTTTGTTCTTGATTGGCTGGGGAGGGAGCAAAAATGTGAACCATCTGTGGTCCCTGAGGACTGGGTTGGGAACCACAGAGTCAAAGTAAAGAGGCCTACCTCAGATTTACAGAAATGATTTGCAACAAGCAACAGGTAGGAGAGTGGCACAGGTACAGATTCTATATTCAAAAAACGACTAAACAGACGCTGTTGCTATAGACATACCGACACTTTTCATGGAGCTGCCGATCTTGGTGCTGACTCTGAGGAATTTGCTCAGGTCCCAGCGAGGCACTTTGACCACACAATAATCCAGACTAGGCTCGAAGTTGGCCGTGGTGGAGTTGGTGACCGAATTCCTGAAAAGGGAATTAAAAGGGAATTCAGTTGAGTCTGTACTTCTCTATACCCATTTAATGTCGAATCACTGACGCCTCCTCACAAGTCACACGCTAGCATGCAAGATTGTGTCTGATGGGAAAACTCACTTGAGGACAGGAAGTGGAATACCGAGGCCTAGTTTAGCCGCCACATATGCCAGTGGGTATCCGGTCGCCTTACTTGCTAAGGCAGAGCTCCGAGACAGGCGTGCGTTTACCTCTATTATGTAATACTAATAGAGGGAGGAGGTGTCAGTACCAAAAAACATCCACTGCTTTCCAACCCCCAATCTGCAACTCTGCACCGATGCATCGCCCTCACCTGCTCGGATTCCGGATTGAGCGCATACTGGATATTGCATTCCCCCACGATGCCGAGGTGGCGGATGACCTTGATGGCAGTGTTCCTCAGCATGTTGTATTCGTGGTCATTGAGTGTCTGGCTGGGCGCCACCACTATGGACTCCCCTGTATGGATGCCCAGCGGGTCGATGTTCTCCATGTTGCACACCTAGAGGGGACAAACACCACAGGACAGAAAGTTCATTAATAAGTTTGTTTGGACAGAATGGAACAATCCACGATTTCCAGGGATGTGTTAGTCGAAACACAGTGCGTCTTACGTGGGGTCTCATATGTGGGGAGAAGAGCCACCAAACTTGGTGGTTCACATTCCAGTTAGTTGGGTTAAACAGTAGATACATCTACTGCTGCCTACTGGGTTCACACTTAAAAAAATCAAGCGAGTTACACTTTCCATGCTGTGTTGCTCTGTTGGCCACGACAAAATTAGCCATGCCTTCTACTATATCTCGTCTTAGTTCTGAAATCTCTGCACGTACCGTTATGCAGTTATCGTAGGCGTCCCGGACGACCTCGTACTCGATCTCCTTCCAACCTTTGAGGGACTTGTCGATTAGCACTTGGGAAGTGTGCGCAAAGGCCTGAGTGGCCAGTGTCATCAGCTCCTCCCGGCTGTTGGCGAAACCCGAGCCCAGACCGCCAAGGGCAAACGCCGAGCGCACCAACACGGGGAAGCCCAGCCGCTCGCCCGCTGCCACCGCCTGGGGGTACCAAGCAAAAAAAATCAAGCTACAGCGGGAGCGGCCAGTGATGGACAGAACTGAATGAGACCTGCACTCTGTCTTCAGGCCGTGCATTTAAAACGCTTCACTGCAGGTTTAAAATTTATACGCGGCTATTTTTTCCCCCCCAATATTACACGATAGGCATGTCCTCAAAATGGCTAAGCACAGCTAGGAAAACAAGCTAAAATCAAAGGCACATTTATAGCTGCAGATCAAGCATATCAATACTGGTCCTATGAGGACAGTATACGTGACGAGTTATAAGTATATGCAATGCAATGCAATTTTATTTATATAGCGCATTATCACAACATTACATTGTCTCAATGCGCTTTACATTTCTGCTATGCAAAGTAAATGAGTAAGCGAAACGCGAGTATATAAGCACTTGTCACACATATACACTGCCTTGTTATGGGCACGGCTGAATTCATGGGTTTGACTGGGATGCTGTTCCAGGTGGAACTAAAGTCAGAGTAGAGAGGGCCCCTGCCACCGCACCTGTTCCACGGACATGGCCGCTTCACTAGGCGCCACGTGCTCGTTGATCTCCTCCATCTTCTCCACAAAGACCTTGCGGTCCTCCGTCATCTCGATGGAAGCCACGGGCGTCCCCAACACCCGGACAGCGTAGCGCTCCAGAACACCCTGCTTGGTCAGCTCCACCCCACAGTTGAGGGCGGTCTGCCCCCCAAAGGTGAGCAGCACCCCATCAGGACGCTCGTTTTTAATGACCTGGGGATGCCGGGGGAAGGACAGGGGGGGGTGTACAACATCCGATGCTCTAGCTCACCAAAAACCTTCAAATGAATGTTCAGAAAGGACTTACGAACTAAGCAATTTTATTAGTTTATCTGGCACTTCTATTCAAAGCAAAGAGTTACTTTATATGGGTTCTCAGGGATTGGAACCCATGACCTTCATGTCATTAATGCAATACTCTGCTTGTCAAGCTACAGGCTGCAGAGGAAGATTTGTGCCAGTAACATCATGGAAGTGTCTACAGAACGAAGAGTACCCACTATACACAACGTCTTACCTGCGTGACATACTCTGCTGTGATGGGAAGGAAGTACACCTTGTCAGCAAGCCCCTTGGAGGTCTGCACTGTGGCAATGTTTGGATTGATAAGGACCGTTTGGATGTTCTCCTCCTTCAGTGCCTTTATGGCCTGCAGAGGGAGCCAAACGCAGAAGAGGGAGGGACAATTTGTCAACGTTGTTGCACCACAAATGAAGCCTTTGCTGATTTCACAGCCCACAAAGTCAGGTCCTTGAACCCCTAGCGTTCCCACGGCCCGTTGGCTTGGGTGTGCTCACCTGGGAGCCAGAATAGTCAAACTCCCCAGCCTGGCCAATGGATAAGCCACCCGAACCCAGGATCAGCACTTTCCGGGGGCGCACAAAGTCATCCACTTTGGGGGCTCCAGCGTAGGTGAGGTGTTCAGTCAGCCTTTCCTTCACTGTGCAAAACATTTGACCGTGACTGTTAATACTTCAGACCCCCATAACGTGAAACCCGTGAAACCCACTTCAAAAAGCATTTACAGATCGCAGCGTGAAGGCATTTTATCGGCCTTTGGAAGCTGTACTAAATTCGGTCGGCCATCAACTCAAGTGTCGTAATCTCTGACCTGGCTTCCCAACTTTGCCCTGTTTGAAGTCGGTGATCAGATCCAGGAACACGTCAAAGAGGCCGACCAAATCCGTCGGGCCCGCCATGTGCTCTGGGTGGAACTGGACACTGGGGGGAAAAACCCATCAAGACTTCATGGAACATTTAAGTTTACACGTTAAACCTCTGTAGCACCTATCTAAACAGAAACGAATGAATTTCAATCACATTATGTTATATCATTTAGAAAGTTTTTTTTCCCTCATTCTGTACAATTCACATTAATCTTCTGTATTTATTCAAGTGATTTCGAGACTCAAAAATCTGATGCGAATTATACGATTGAAACTTATGACAGACAGTATCACCCGCAGCCAATCAGACCGATTTATCCCACGTCCCACTGGCTATTTTAGTGGTGGGTGTCAGTGGGTCAAACTAATTGGATAACGATGAGGAATCCCCATCTTCCTCATCATTAATATTTAGGTACTCGCCAAGCCCTCAGAGTTACACTCAGGCCCACCTGAACATGGGCTTGGTGTTGTGCACGATTCCCTCGCTTGTCTGGTCATTGGCATTGGTGAAGAGCACGTCCCAGTCCGAGGGGAGGGTTAGGGGGTCCACTGCAAAGCCGTGGTTCTGGGAGGTAATGAAACAGCGGCTCGTCCCCTTGTGGATACAGGGCTGGTTGTGGCCACGGTTTCCGTACCTGGAAGAAGATCGGATGTCCTGCTCACATGGACACACAAGGACATCGCCTGCCAGCAGCTGCACCCCGTGAATCACAGCCTCAAAATGTAACCAAACATACTGAAAAATCGAATGCAATCGTGAGCAGAAAAGCCTGTTTTTTTTGTTGGTTTTTTTTAAACAGGGCCGTGTTTATGGGCGTTTCTACCGTGTGACCCTCAGACCCAAAACAGCTGCACGACCGACGGGATGGTGAGACAGAAGGGCGGGATTCTGGCTGGCCTTGAGCAGAAGCTAACAAAGCTTCGGTCTCAGGGCGCCTTAACAAAAACAGACCAGCTGAACCGCGAGAGTGGGATTTTTTTTTTTTTTTTTTAAAAAAGCTTTGGTAACAATTCAGAGTTTCACACGGGTCTCGATCTTGGGAGCCCATGGGAATTCAGAAAGAAGACTCCGTCGCTGTGGGTTTTTAATTTGTTGGTACAAAGTCGGGAACAAATGAAAAAGGTGGGAATGAGCAACACCACCACCCCCAAAAAAATTATACATATCCTTTCGCTAGAACTTACTTCATTTTGTAGGTCTTAGCCCCAATAGCCAGGGAGAGTAGCTGATGGCCCAAGCAGATGCCAAAGACAGGCTTGGGGTTCTCTTCGCACATCACCTTCTTCACGTTCTCAACAGTTTCTTTGCAGAACTGAGGATCGCCAGGCCCGTTGCTGATAAACAGCCCATCGAAGTCTGCAGTGATTGAGGAATTGTGATTACAAACAAAATTGACACAAACCCACCCACCCAAAATCGCTGGCCAATCATTTAAGTACAATTCAGATGGTCAGTTTGGAATCACCAACCTCCGGTCGGCCCCAGTGCATCAACCACTAGAAGCTGAGAACCTCTAAGCATCACTGACCTGCGCTATCCAATGGGTGATTCCAGGGAACTATGGTCACACGCGCCCCTCTCTGGCACAGGCAGCGAATCTGGTTGTACTTGATACCACAATCCACCGCAGTGATCCGCACGACCCCACTGGGATTGAAGACTCTGGGTTCCTATCAGGCAGGAACATGTTGATATCAGTGGAAAACACCTGCTATACCACAGGCTTTTTGGTCCTGTTCGAACAGCGATTGAGTACATGCATTACTTTAGTACTACTTCATTTTTACATACTGAGAGACATCTTTTCATGCAGAGGGTACCTTGATTGAGCTCAGAGCTGGACGGCTCAGGTCCAGAAAGGAAAAATCCAAACCAAAATTTTGTTTCAACCAACCAGTTCAGTCGCATAAAGAGTCTCAGCCAATTGAAACAAAATCTTGGTCTGAATTTTTCGTTCCTGGACCTGAGCTGTCCACTGGTGGAGTCTTACCTTCACTGAGACCTCCTTCACCATATTCCTCTGGTTTGGGTCGTCAAACGGTATCGTGGTCTCAGGGGTACCGTCCACCACTAGCTTCCCCAGCATGGTTCCCTTTTCTCGAATCTTCTTTGTCAGGCACCTTGTGTCAATGCCTGTCTCACATAGGTGTCCAAGATAGTGACCATCAATCTCCATAATGCAGAATGAAACCACAGCGAAAGGATCACGGATACAATTTTAAAGAACGTCGATAGTTCCGATTTCCTGCTCCATCCCTGCTTAAAAATAGCATGACAGATTCACCTTCAAGTCCTGGAATTCCTTGCTCTTTCAGCCACTGGTCCAGAGACTTTGTGGAGCTCCAATGACTTGGGTTTTGGCAAATCTCTCCAACAATAAGAGCAGCAACATGGATCTTCTGGGACTCAAACCACTGTGTGCATGTGAAAAATTAAGCTACTACAATTATCTTATCCAAAAAAAGAACTGACAGACAAGAGGTGAGCAATTTAATTTGTACCATGATAACAAGATTCAATAAAATTCTCTCAGCAAATATTAGCGACTAGCTGTATTTAAAGCTTTGTGTCATTCATGCATCGTACCTTGCTGAGTCCATACTCCCCTTCTTCGTCGCTGGGGATGCCATAGTTACCCACCATCGGGTAGGTCAATGTCAGGATCTGAGATTTGTAGGATGGATCGGTGAGAGCTTCTGGATAGCCCACCATACCAGTCTGGAATACTAAATAGAAGACCGTAATATATTTGTGATGCAGTCAACTACCACAATACTATTATGTTACCTTTAACAGAGCTGCGAAAATGTAATATCGATTTTCCACATAAAAAAGTACCAATAAGCTGTCACTTTGAATACCCATCTGCATTATCAGCAGAATGGATCTGCATTTAAAACAGTCACTCAATCACTTATCAGCGACTGTGCGTTATGTCATAAGAAACAACTGAAAAAAACAGCCCCATCTGCAAGTTCTTAAGGTCCACTCACTAAAGACTCACCAGACGGTTAACTAGAAGATTAGATATTACATATGCTTTGGAAAAGCAAAGCAAAAGGTTTTACATAGCGTGACGTTAAACTTACTTCTTGTTCAAAGAATCGCTGTAGGTAAAACAAATAAACATGACTGAAGCGCAGTTAGAATTACTGGCAATACGCAAATTAGTTCAAACAGCCTGTACCTTCCTGACCTCCACTCAGGTCAATAGTGAAGAGCTATCTATGGCTGTACCACATTAATTAAACAGTGAACAGGAGACAGTCGAAGAACGTTAAATTTTCATGGTAAGAAAGAGAGATTATGCAAGTGGTTCTACTGATCTAGTTATGTTTGTACACATTGGAACCCTGAAGCGCATCACTAACAGCAAATGCGCAGAAAGACCTACAGCCGACTAGTTTACGTAATCGGTACGAACCAAAAATATTCACGACCCATTTAAAGCGGACGTGTAAATTCACGTCACCTGCATAAAAAAGCCTACTTACCGACTTCACCAGACACTGACGTGACAGCCCCGAATAGGCGGCCTTTGAAGGTAGTTCCATCTTCTAAAATAAGAGATCCCACTTGAACAGTCATTTTACCTACCTGTGTATTTATATCCCCCCTAAAAGAAATACGATGGCTTTCGTACACAAAACAAAAACTTCTTCGCCCGGGAAATTTGAGCTACTTTATAGTCTTTATCCCCTCCGCTCTCGTTGCTTCAAACCCACGTGAAAACCACGCTGCCGGAATTATTTTATACACCGCCTAACCAACTCGCAATCCGCGTAAATGAAATAGATTCTCAAAAAGGTCTATTTCATATATCCCGGCACTAGGCCTTCCTGCTCCGATAGATGCAAAAACTACCAGTCACGAATTTCAACCGTATGTTCAACGCGCTTAACCCACACTACCAAACTGCCGCCACATAGTGTGCAAGTTGTTACAGTTTCAGTGACTAAGTGAATGGGTGCGTAGGGTGGCGTCAGCACGCAGGGGAAGACGTGAACACATGAAATGCGCAGTCTTTTCAAAAGCAATTTTTATTGTTGTCAGGCATCTATCGTTATAGCAACCGTCACGTGATTCTTTAAAACCTGTCCATATTAATATAAATATGATGTATAGATTGGAAATAGTTCGTATCCTGATTTTTTTTTATCAAGCCATTCCATTAATCCAGCCGCTTAGTTTCATGCCTGTAAAGGACTACAAAGAGCGTATTCTGTTCCGGAAAGCAAGTCCCTCCTCGTCTGTCGCTGCTCGCGATGCTGCGGCTCGCCCGGTGCTACAATGTGAAATTGCAGGTTCCAGGACGAGTCGCTCCTTCCTATGTAGATGCATATTAAAATTCCTGAATTTTAAATTTCAAAGAAGTACACTCTAGATTATGACTTATTGTTTATCTTTACTGAAAAAAGTTAATGATCTTTATTGGAAATTTGGCATTTTTTTACATTTCAGTAGGCTACATCTACCTCACACCAGCAAGCAGTTAAATTGCACTTCAAAAAATCGCTTTCTTACCTCATAATATTCGCGTTTACTTTTAAATCCTTCAAATTATATCCTAGTAACACAAAATGGTACTGACAATGTTCCAAAACCCTTAATTGATTTGCCGTTTAGTTGTGATCAGTGCACTCTACGTCTCGCCAAGCACGCCGTTTTCCTTCTGCCGCTGTGGCCTCTTGTAGGACAGCGTGGGCACCGGGATGCCTCTGAACCGGTCCATCAGGTCCAGCCCACCGAAGAAGTTGACAAAGATGATGCCCAGCTTTGCTGGCATGAAACTGAAGGCAAAAAAATAACACCACAAAGGTATACGCATCAGCTCAAAAAGAGCCCGTCTATACTCTATACCAACCGCAAATTATATCACTTTCTTGTTGTTAGCCGATTTATTTGCTGCAGCAGACAGATGCTTCATCTAGATCTGACAGAATGTGCTTGCTAAAATATCGTGGTCTTTGACTAATTAGGCTACTGACCAATAAATCATAGTGAAGCATTAAAGATCTTTCTTAATTATTATTAATAATTACTGCAGAAGTACTGCATATTTTTTTGAAGATGAACTACGGTTGTGTCATTGACTGATGGCTACAGAGCTCAACTATTCATTTATAAAGGTGAAAATTAATTTCCTGCAAAGTCCTACACTGAAGAACTTTGGCTGAATTTCTGTCACTATGATGCCATTTTCAAAGACCTGCTCACATTGAAATGCACGTCTTTATTAAAATTTAAATTTTAGCAATACAATCGATTGTAGATACATTTCTGACCTTGCATTAATTATTTTGTTTATAAATGTTTTGTGGAATGCCTAAAAATACAATGTTAACCCTTAAAGCAGTTATAACGTTCAATAAACATAAAATTCGGAATAAGAAAAGGACTGCCGGTCTACTTTTGGTGTGCTCATGAGAAAATGAACATTTTTCAACTTAAGTCAATGTAAAGTCAACCTTTGCTATGTAAAGCATCTATAACCATTCTGTGATTTCCCATCAGAGCATCCACAATAAGTCTGGTTCAACCAGTAATCAAACCTTCCCAAGGAACCACAAGAAACACAACAGTCCCAAAGACCACATGAGTAGTAATGCATTTGCCACCTTTTCATTGCCATCAGAAGGTACAGACTGGAGGGCAGCAGTAAGAACATCTGCTCACACAGAATAGCATCCACAATCCTCTTCGCAGCATCCTTCTGGTCTATTATTGGCAAGAAGGACGGCCATCTAAGCATGGGGGACAAAGGAACAATTGTCCTTCAGTGATTTTATGCTTTCTTAATTATACATTCATCTCGTTATTTAGTTATATGTAGTCCTTTGTGACTTACTTTGTCTGGCATCCTCCAAACATGGTTGTGTTAATCAAGTAAGGACAGACGATTGTGGTTTTAATTCCCTCCCTTTTAAGGACAAGAAGCTCCAGAGCGATGGATTCAGCAAAGCCGATGGCAGCAAACTTGCTAGCACAGTAATCTGTAAGAAAAAAAAATGGGGGTAACGCCACCATGAGGCACCGTCTAATCAGAACATAAACGATATGCTATGGATGTTAAGCCAAACAGAAAAGTGCTACATTTAACATCATCACCTATCCTGGCACATTGGAGTAGTTCCAATAAAGTGTTGTAAATATGATCATGTCAATTAAACGGAAGTGTAAGTTACAGAAATATCAAATTAAGATAAGACGTACTCATGAGGGGAATACTCCTCCCACAGTCCAGAGACATTCACTTAGGTAAGGTGAGGCTTCTAAATTGCCCATGACTGTGTGTGCATGTGCTCTATGATGGGTCGCTCCCTGCACTTATGCCCAATGCTGCCTGGAATAGGCACGAGGGAAGATGAATGGATAGGTATTCCAGGTGGAAAATTCGATCCTGTAACCCTTTAAGAGTATCTAAGGAGATATAAAACCCTCAACCCTCATCCTGTGTCGGGTTGCTTAGAATGCTGGCGCCAGCAGCAGATCAGAATCTCTATTGCCACAAGAGCAAGGCTGGAGGAAAATTTTGCTGACACAGTTGGAGACACATTGTCAATGTCACCGGTCAAACTTGGAGTACCACAGGGATCAGTGCTTGGTCCTATATTGATCTCTATATACTGCCATTAGGTAATATGATCGGGCAACATAATGTCTATCAGTCCTATACTGACAACACTCAAATATACATTTCAGATACATCTAATGACACCTCATCTCTTGTGACTTTAACTGCTATAACGGAGTCAACACTTGGATAAGTGAAAATGCTTTGTCAATCGACGCAGAGGAAACCGAGGATCTGCCGTTCGGAGGTAAACGTGAGCGTGGACAGGCAGCTATAACCTCTGCGTTCCTCTCTGAGGCTCTGAGCTTCTGCATCTTAGCTCATAACTTTGGCGCCACCCAACAGTAACTTTTCCACTAACGTGCGGTGAACTAGACCATATGCAACCCATACAAACCCAGACTAGTTACAGCGCAATTACAACTTGCCTTGATTATCTGTTGCAGAAGGGTGGGCTCAGTGAAGGCATTGCTGGGTTTGGTGAGCGATGGAGATGTAAGACCAAAGAGATGCTCGTTTACTATTGACACAGTGAGCATTACGATTTACGATGTACTAATTTTCGGTAGCACGTCTTTGAAAATCTCCATGTTACGTTAGCTTCAAGTGCTAGTGGAATTGGAATTAACTTGCGTTTTTCATGCAGGATGTTGGAAATTTTCAAGTTCCAGGTTATCAGGAATGCATCACTGTATCACGATGTGTAACACTACTAATCCATGCATATCGACACCAATCGCCTGTTCTTTCTCGTCACCATATATTTTGACCAATCGGATGGTGGTGACAGTTCAACCGTGTCATCACAGGTACAGCTTTGCTAATGCTCACATAACTTACATTGGAAAACCATCTTTTTGTGGTTTCGCTTAGGTTTGGCTTGGTTCTCGACGGTAGTGGAAAAGCACAGTTAGATACAAGTCTCTTGTTCAAATCACATATGGAGGCAGTATCAAAGCATCATGGATATAGTTACTGAACTGTGACATCATAGGTGTGGTCACATTCTGCTGACTCACACAGAGCCGCACAGAGAACTGCCATTAACCATGACCGCACTTTGATCAAATCAGGCCCATTCATTTCTGTTTTCTGCAATGTTTGCACGCCAGGGTTGTTGGGCAGCCAGTTGACCTTGGACCCCCAGTGGTTGTTCATCTCCCTGTTTGTTGTTCTCCCTTTTCCCTGTTTCAGGTATCATTCTGTATAAATGATGTAGTAATGGATTGCCACACATCCTAGTTAAGCACTATGGGGAGATTCTGTTGTGAAAGGCGCTACATGAAGATAAAATGAATTGACATCCTGACAACAAATGTGTAAAAATTAGGGTATACCACGCCGGCCGGCCGATATATCTGGCCGATATTTGGCATTTTTTAATGTATCGGCATCGGCCGATATCCAAGAGCACTACGCCGATTTACAGACAGGCACCTCTGCGGGCAGCCCAGTATTATTATTGCTGTGGAA
>JABFDZ020000043.1:7047504-7058409 GCA_019775955.2 Pollimyrus isidori
CCCCCTTCCCAAAATTAATTAGAATTTTGAGGCCTGTCATGGTTCATAGAACTAATACCCGCATGAGTGAGGGCTTCTCGGTGAGCCTTCCACCATGCCCGACGGACGGATCAAGGCCTAGACGCAGTGTCCACCCGGGCGATGTGGCAGATAGAGGGCGCCGCGGGGCCGATATTTGCTCCAATAGACACCTTCCTGTTGCTGCCTTCCAGGTGGCCTGGCAAGGCTCCGGAGGAAACGAGAAATTCTTCTTCGAAAACGAAACGGTAGGACATCCATCTTCCTCTTTCTTATGTCTTCATTTCAGTAATAATATGTTAAGAATTATTCTGATATCTGAAAGCCCCTTATGAAGTTGACTCTGCGCTGCTTTTCCGAATATATTTAATTAAATTAGTTATCCGAACTGAGAGTTCATTAGTCCTCTCCCTCAGAGAGGGAGCTAGTCCATTGTGTCAAAATGGTCCTTTTTTGTTTTGCTGTGGTAGGTGTGCATGATCTTCAACGTTGGGGAGCTGACCTTGGTGGAGTACGGGAACAATGAGATCCTGGGCTCTGTGCGGACTGAATTCATGAACCCCCATCTCATCAGGTTTGAGTTAAAATAAACGCCCGACAGAATGACAGTAGGGTAAATTCAATCCAGACCTCTTTCTCATCCAGAAAGGTTTGATTAGGAGTTTAGACAGTGTAACAAATCTTTATATCAATACCTGTGTTTTCAGGATCAGGTAAAGCATTTTTTTAAATTCTTTAAATTCTCTTTAAATTTAAGTCTTTGGGTACGTTTGACCTCTTGTTGGAGGACCTTCCCAGCAGAGCTGCTTTTACTTGCTGCCACCAGGTGGCAGTGTTGCCCTTCCACTCCAGCTATCCAGTCACATAGCGGCTGCGGCATTTGCATACAGATGCCACGTCCTTCCCGCTGGATGGCCTGTTATTATGGCTCCTTGTTAACGTAACCGGACTTGTCAAAACTACATAGTGGCAGTTTCCTGTTTTCTCCTCTTAAAATGAAAATCCTTCCACGCCGGCCATTTATTCCTGCCTGTGTTCACTTCCGTAGCGTGCGGCTGAACGAGCGGAGGCAGAGGGGTGTTGAAGATAACAAAAAGTTGGCCTATTTAATTGACATCAAGACCATTGCTATTGGTAAGCGACTCATTTCCATTTATAAAGGAGCTCTGTCAATGGGGAGGTTTGTCCTTATCCACCGTCAGGTTATCCAGGGAATCTTTCATTTCCCAGTCTCACCAGCAAGGCGGCTGGGAGCCACTGGTTTGCTCATTCGAGCCTCTCGCAACTTACCTGCCATTTAGTCACCAGAATTCGTTTGCGACATGTTTTCTCCCAGGAAGCGTTAATTCCATAAGTTTAAGAGAAAATTAATGGGGTTTTTTTTCCATTGCATTCAGATTGTTTCTCACATGAATGTTATATTTTAAACTTCAAAAGCTTTTCTTGTGAGATGTCTGGAGTGTATAGGATATTATATATACAGTATGGTGCAAAAGTCAAAGGCGGTCAAAGAAAACATTAAATGCTATGTATCTGGGTAGTAAATGTATATTTCCTCAGGGAAAAAAAACAGTTTAATATTAGAATGTATACAAATGAACAGTAACAGAATAAAAAAAAAAACGATAGTTTCTTCTGTTCTCCAGAAAGTTACTGATTTCTAAGTAACAAGTCGTCTGTGTGCCTGAATGTCGAACGAAACCTAAAACTGAAAAAAACGAACTGAACGAAGGTGCCGGCCTGTCAGGGATCGGCTTATCCAAGGCCGTCTTTATCGCTCGGAGGGTGATGCTGAGCCTTCTGCTCCCTCGTGATACCAGACGACCGATAGCCAAATCACTCTCATTCCCCTCAGCGAACCCCCACATTATACGGAGCTGACCTTTTCGCGGGAGCCGTGCCCTTTTTGGCCAGTCAGCATGTCCCGCTCAGGCTGGGCAGGGCGGGGGGGGGGGGCTACCGGAGGGTCCTGGGGAGACAGACTTTTAATTAGAAGGCAGTAAGTTCAGGTCCCAGGATGAGCTCTGCTGTCATAGCCTTGAGCAACATGGAGTTCCATCGATAAACATACTCAGCCATGTAAATGGGTTAAGGTGATGCGTTTGCTTTGGGGGGGGTTGAATACTAAATAATGCATAAGTGAGAGTCATAGCCGTATTGGTGGGGACTGCAGGATTTCGCCGATGCAGGTGCGTTTCAGAGCAACCGCACACCGGTCCCAAAAATGCCTTTCAATTACCTGGTGACCTGACAGTAGCAGCGGAGCACCCCCACCCCCCCGGACCCCCCCCAGCTCAGCGCCCCATCTGCTGCAGCCCTGTCCGCTTCCTGTGTTAATTAAGTCCGAGCAAGTCCTTCTGTCTGTCTTTTTCAGGTGGCGAAAATGGAAAAATAACTTCCACCCAATTTATCTGCACTGATTGACGGCCCCCCCCCCACACACACACACACACACACACACACACACACACACACACACACACACATTGCTCTGCATGTGCGTGAGCGTGCAGGCCCGTGTACTAGTGTACACGTGTGTGTGTGTCTGCGTGTACTTTTAAGTCTGGCTAGAAGGTGTAAATTGGCATTGCTTTCTGAACATGCAGCAAACAGCCTGTTCCTCCTCCTGTTCCTGGGGGTGATTTCATGTGAAAATGACCCTTTTTGCTGTAAGAAACGGGAGTCGGCCGACGTGCTGGCGGATCGGCGTCGGGCTCCGGCTCCTCCTCAGGACGCCAATCACGCTCGCTTAGCACTCTGCCGCCTCAGCGTTCGGTCTCAGCCCGTCTCCGCTGGAGAGTTCCACGTCCGGGTGCCCTGTCTCTCTGGACAGCCCGCTGTCTGTACTGTTCATTCTGGTGCCCGGGCTCCATTTTCCAGCTTAACAACCCCCCCCCACCCCCCAATCCTGACTCCCTGCTGCAAGTTCCGGACCTTTACAGATGCAACTCAGCCATGTCTGTCTGACTCCCTCAGTGGACCTGGTCAGCGGCTACAACCTGGGCACCGTCAGCCATGACGCCAAGATCGACTGGCTGGAGCTGAACGAGACGGGCCACAAGCTGCTCTTCCGGGACAAGAAGCTGCGGGTGAGGCTCCAGGGTGGCACTCTGCCCCCCCCCCCGGTGGCACCTGAAGGCGCTGATCCAGTCATTAATGTAAACGAGACCTATTTTGCACTGACCTGGCAGGTATTTTTTATGAATGTTCACTGTCTGCACAGAATTCCGCAGCTTTGGTGTTGGTTGGAAGCGGGAACCTTTTGAGTGCTGACCGCGTCCTAACGCCGTACCTGTGTTTTTTGTGAGAGCGCCGCCCTAGCTGTGGGGTGGCGTATCCGCGCCTTCAGCCGCCTTCCGTCTCTTCCGCAGCTCCACCTGTACGACGTGGGGAGCGGCGTGAAGGGCCCGGTGCTGAGTTTCTGCTCCTACGTCCAGTGGGTGCCGGACAGTGACGTAGTGGTGGCTCAGAACCGGGGCAGCCTCTGCGTCTGGTACAACATCGACAGCCCTGAGAGGGTCACCATGTTCCCGCTACGGGTCAGCGGCGGACCTCTGCTTGTCACATGATGCCCTTCGGGAGCCAGGATTGGCTCACTCTAACACTACGCAGCTGCTGTCCATCAGAGCATCCAAATGCATCTTATGACAATATACAGGCAGTTCTCAGCACACAGAAGTAATCTGTTCTACGAACCATCACCTAAATCGGATTAACTCCCTCCAACCAAACAAGACACCTTATATCAGGGGGAGGCAGCCCTGATCCTGGAATGCCAGTATCCAGGTTTTCCAACCTGCCTGATGACTTATTATTTTCCTGTGACCAGTGGCCTGTACTACGAAGCGGGGTTACTGGCTTATCGGGGTAACTTGTTGGATTTAAGGTACCACAGCTTAATCGGACTTCACATTCGCTCACTTCCATTTTACTCAGACTACCTTAAATCCGACAAGTTCCCCTGATTAGCCAGTACCCCGCTTCACAGGCCCCAGGTGTGGTCCTTCAGAGACCAGGTAGGATGGAAAGCCTGCTGGATTCCTGCACTATCGGTTTAGGGTTGCCTGTTTTTCTGCCTTATAGCCAAAAACACATAAACCAGAAGTAAAGTGATGCATACAATAAAACACACTTTAAATAAATGAAAAGAGTGTTTAAATATGTTTTCTTTTTTTTTAGTGTTAGCTTGCCCATAACTCTGACAGTTTAACATTAATTAGGAGCTGCCTGTGCTCCATTTTACACATACCCCCTGAATTCTAATACAATATCAAATTGCCATAATTACTTATTATGTATATTTCATGCTAATAAATGCTGATCATGCCAGTATTGTTTTTAGTTTGCTCTCCCTTTTGCAGTTTTCAGTTTTCACTCTTTAGTCCAATTCCCGACTTAATGTGACACTCTGCTTATTACCAGCCCACTTCTGTGTGCAGCCTCTGCTAACTAGCGTGTGACCTCAGGGGCACATTGTGGACCTGGAGAGAGCCAATGGCAAAACGGAGGTTATCGTGACCGAGGGCGTCAACACGGTCTCCTACACGCTGGACGAGGGCCTGATCGAGTTCGGAACAGCCGTCGACGATGAAGACTACCGCAGGTGTTGCGCGTCGCTCTCCTTCGACACCTGCTCGATTCCTGTCTGTCAGGGAGAACATCCATTACAGATTATTGTTGGCAAATTTGCTCCGCGGAAAAGATGTGTAGTACTTATGTATTTTTACTGATAGACCCAGATAAGCAACTAGCTTGTCTGTTCCCAAGGGCTTACATGCAATAGCAGGGATTTAAGTGCACTTTAAACTCTTTAAATCAGTTAGGACTTTCACGGTCCCCTTCATTCACTGTAGCCTTAACGCATGATTTTGATGCCATTGCGTCACTGAGCTTTCCATGGTCAGGATTAGGGGCTGTAGCCAAAGACAGTGTGTTCCTCCTCAGAGCCACAGCCTTCCTGGAGACCTTGGAGATGTCCCCAGAGACGGAGGCCATGTGGAAGACGCTGAGCAGACTGTCCCTGGAAGCCCGGCAGCTCCATATCGCAGAGAGGTGATTCGTCCAGTAGGGGGCGCCGCGGGGCTCACTGCTTCCAGTTTTACTGTCGGGCTGAAAACCAGCTGACGAGGTCCTGATATTAACTGGAGTTGAGGGGTGTTAAGCTCTAATGTAGCGTGTAGCTATGAGGGAATACACCTGAGTGTTCTCCACCGGGGTCTACGCCCAAGTGATCTTGACCTTCTAACGAAATTCAGCCAATGAAACGAGTCCGACTTTGCCCGGAGGAATGCTTTCTTCCTGATGAGACCATGGGCTCGTGCGGTAAAGGGGGGCAGCACCAAAGAGCACCTTGATCGTCTCCCTGACTGATGCGACGCGCCTTTCCTCATGACTGCCGAGGTCTTTGTGGACTGTATTCATTTAGCTCAAATAACCACTCGACAAATTCTTTCCTTTATTAAGCATTATTTTCTGCGTGTGAAAATCTGCATGTAGGATAGCATTAATAATGCAGAGTGTGTCCGTTATGTACGCCCAGATTAGCTTGAATCTCGAGGAGGGGGGGGGGTCACCATTTTGTCCACAGAGGAAAATGGTGAATTAGTTAAAAGGAGATGTGCAGATGATTCAGAGGGACAGTACAACCCATTAGCTTGATTTACCTTCCTGGTGAAGTGATGCAACCTCCCAGGCAGAGGTGGCAACACGGCACAGTTTTGTTGAAGACTTTATTCACACCATGGCACATTTGCTCGGCCAGTGGCAAAGCCCCCTCTTCCGTGGTTAACCAATCAGTGCTTGATTATCCGAAACTTCCCTTTTCAGGTGTTTCGCTGCCTTGGGTGACGTGTCCAAAGCACGATTTCTCAACGAGACCAACCGGATCGCCGACAACATATCCAAGGAATACGTACGTGGGAGGGGTAAACCCCTTCTGTATGAGTCAGCGGGGGGCCGATTGCTCTTTGGGGTCCATAAGTCCGTCTTATTCATCTGATACATTGCAAATCCCAGGACTTCTCAACCCTGGAGATTTACAGCATCTGGGGGGAAAAAAAAGACACTAAAATTCATAGACTGGACACCACCAGTTGGTGACCACTGGTCCAGCCCATAATAGTTCAATGATCAGCCCTAAAATTTTAAAGGAGTTGAGTGGTGCTGCAGTGGTGACAGTGGGCAGTAGGGGGCATAGTGTTTAAAGAGCCATGGTCAGTGACTGCACTGAGCTCAGGAAATTGACAGGTGACAGTGAGTGACAGGCAGCCCAGTCTATGTGACCATCCTAGGGCATGTTTACATCCTGTTTCCAGCTAGATAGCATGTGATGTCGCCTTAATGTGCCATGAACTATATAGCATTTCATCAAAGCCATTTAGGTCATGTGTGCTGGTTGTAGGTCAATCAGTAACCGCCCTTGTCACTTGGTCATAACAGTTCTATGGTTCTAATGCTCTGTGCTGATTCATCTCGCCTTCCAGGGTGGCGACGGCACTGAATATTACCAGGTCAAAGCTCGCCTGGCCATGCTGGAGAAGAACTACAAGTTGGCTGAGATGTACTACTTGGAACAGGTATCACCTTCTCCTGGGTCACGGGAACCACCAGCCCACACGATCCCGGGTCTGTGATGTCCTGATTCATACGGTCCTAGACCATCTTCTAGGTTTTTCTTCTCGCATGGCACTCGGCTGATATCTGTTCAGCAGATGTCTTTTACCCAGAGTTGGACGTACAGCCGAGGCAGCAGCATCAGCAGTTGGGGTCGTGGGTGTCGCTCAGGGGCCCGACATTGAAATCACTCTGCCAGCCGTGGGGGTTTCAGCCTCCGTCCCTCTGATTAGAGGCACAGATTTCCACTCTGCAGAGCCAGACACCACCAAGAATGTGCCGGTCACCTGACCTGGCCATCTGCAGCACCCCACCTCCCCATCTTCCACGATATTTCCGAATTTTCCGCAGAATGCAGTCAACGAGGCGATGGAGATGTACCAGGAGCTCTACATGTGGGACGAATGCATCGCCTTGGCGGAATCCAGGGTATGTCCCCCCTCCCGGCCTACATCTTAAAACAAGCTCCCAGTATCTCCCCAGTAATGGTGTTGGTTCATGGCAGGGGCACCCCGAGCTGGACACCCTTCGCCGCAGCTACCACCAGTGGCTGATGGACACCAAGCAGGACGAGAAGGCGGGCGAGGTGAAAGAGGCGGAGGGCGACCTCCTGGGCGCCGTCAACCTGTACCTGCGGGCGGGACTTCCTGCCAGGGCGGCACGGCTGGCCATGAGCCACGGAGAGCTGATCTCCAGCGGCGAGCTCGTCGGCCGCATCGCCTCCGCTCTCCTGAAGGGGGAGCTCTTCGAG
This sequence comes from Pollimyrus isidori, assembly GCA_019775955.2. Taxonomy (NCBI): domain Eukaryota; kingdom Metazoa; phylum Chordata; class Actinopteri; order Osteoglossiformes; family Mormyridae; genus Pollimyrus; species Pollimyrus isidori. The sequence goes on from JABFDZ020000043.1 coordinate 7,054,886, forward strand.
CAGGTGAGCGCCACGCCAGGTCACCAACCGGCTGCTTCGGTGTGATGGGGCTCCCGCCGCCAGACTGGAGTACTTCCACGGTGACAGATGCCAGGAGCGGCGAATATGAGAGTGTGTCACTCCCAACACACCTTGGCCAACGACCAGCCTGCGCCATACTCAGTTCCCTCGTTGGTCTCTTATGGTTCCTGATGACTCTCTGTGTTATTTTGCCTTTTGTTATTTGGCCCCAATACATCTCCGTAATGTTTGAAATGCACTGTATGGTGTAGCTCTCTGACTGCTCACACTCCTTACTGGTCGCTCGTCGGAAGCTCCGCCCTCATACCTCGTCGACCCCTTGACAGCCGTGACGCTTCTATCTCAATCTGGGCGATGCGGCCTGATGGATAAATAAACGTGAATGGAAATGCGATCGCGGGGTCATGCCTAAGGGACTTGAGACGGCCTTGAAGGGATCTCGATGTTGCAGGCGGGCGACCTGTTCGGGAAGATCCGGAACGATCAGCGCGCGCTGGACTGCTACCGCCAAGGGAACGCCTTCCGGAAGGGTGAGCGGGGTCAGAGGTAGCACCGCCCGGGGGAGCCATTGAGTCTCAATGGAGGAGTTCAGATTTAACTGACGGACGCGTCTCTCTGTCGCCCCCTGCAGCTGTGGAACTGGCTCGCGGCGCCTTCCCCGCCGATGTGGTAAAGTTGGAGGAGGCTTGGGGTGACTACTTGGTCCAACAGAAGCAAATGGATGCCGCGATAAACCACTACATTGAAGCCGGGTGAGCCGGGGGGGGGTTCGAGAGAGGGCTTTAAAGCCCTGGGTGGTTGAGTTGGCTGACCGATAATGTTGTGGTGCGATTCCGGGTCCAGCTGACCCCCAACCAGTTATCTTCTACTCAATGGGGGCAAGCAAATAGGTAACCAATGAACTGTATCCACAAGTCGCTCATGTAACATCCAACGTCCCTCATGGCTTCCAAGTGTTTAGTTCAGTCCAAACTGACTCCACGTTAGCGGATTTGTTTCGGTCGCTGCCAGCCTCTGTTGACTCGCCGGGACGACAACAAGTTTCTTTTCCTGCGTTATTTCTGTCCCACGGAGAGTGACGGGCGCCTGTATTTCTCTCTCTTGCTCTTCCACAAGCTGCTCCTCGAAAGCCGTCGAGGCAGCGATCGGGGCGCGCCAGTGGAAGAAGGCGGTGCACATCCTGGAGCTTCAGGAGGACCGGTCCAACAAGAAGTACTACCAGAAGATCGCACAGCACTACGCCTCCGCCCAGGACTACGAGGTGGGCGTCTCCCTGGCCCCGTCCCTCCCCACTGCCATCATCACGCCGGAGATGCTTCTTAGCTGTCGGACATTTGAAAATAATGGGGCTTTTTAGAGTGTCTCTCCAGAAAGTAAGGCGCCCTGGCGAATGCTAACGGACTCGCTTTGTCTGCTCAGAGAACAACACGCCTGGTCCCTCTCTCTACCTCTCCCTCAGGTCGCCGAGCGCTTGTTTGTCAGAGGTGACCGCATCAGAGACGCCATCGACATGTACACCCAGGCGGGCCGCTGGGAGCAGGCTCACGGGGTAACGCTACCTCTGCTCCGGTGGACGCGTCAACCTTCATCCCCAGAGTTGCTCTGCAGTTTCGGAGTAGGCGAATTAGAGTAACCGCCAGTACTCCTATCTTTACTTCCGCATGAGCAAGGCTGGTGGAAATTCTTGTTGGCACGTGTAGCTGCTGTTAGGGCCGTGACAGTAGACTGTTGACAGTTACAGACCGAAAATAAATACAAGACACAAAATATGTAATGGAGAGGAGTAAACACAAGATATTTAGAAATTCGAGCACCACTGGTATTTTGACTGCTAATAAATATGGTGGTTTGTGCAGTTTTTGCAATGCTAGAATTTGGCAATGGTATAATACAGAGAATATACATATCATGTGTAACATGCAGTACATGTCACATACAATGTGCAATTCTTTTGCGGGCAGATTCTTTTGTCGGGGCTTCTGTGCTGATGCAAATGTGAACATTTAGGTGCAAATGCTGCATCGTTGTTGGTTACAAGCAGGGGGAACTGTTGAGGAGCGTCATCTTCTGTGGTGAAGAAGCTATTCTTGAAGCATGTTATTTTAGGACCTCTAATTGGCTCAATTCTGCTTGTCTTTAACAAGCACAAACCCTTTGTTCAAGTGCACACTAGGGAATGAGGGGAACGGGGTCTGGAAAGTGACTGTTCCCCACCGTTTCTTACATGCCCGTAGCTTGCGCTCAAGTGCATGACCCAGGAGGAGGTGACGGCGCTGTACATCAGCCGCGCCCAGGAGCTCGAAAAGGAGGGGAAGTTGAAGGAGGCTGAGAGGTGACGTCACTTCCTGCTTCGTTCGCCGCCAGTTCTTTCGCATGAACATTAAGTGCTTTTGTGTATTCGCGTCCACGCCGATAGTTTCGGTCGAGAGCCTGATCGAAGGTGGGCCTTTTACAAAGGTCGCTTGGCCGCACAGACACGACCTAAGAAAACGTGTTGCAGCCTCAAAGCTGGAAGACGAGTGTTTGAAGGATTTTGTACGTGGGAGGAGTCAGTTACACAATCACACGATCCGTCAGCAAGGGTGCGATAGCGGTCTTTTTCCCTGTCAGAATTTGAACACTTTTATTTGCCATGTAAAAGCACGAGGAATTGGTTTTGGTTAAGGCACGGCCTGACAATATGAACGTACCGTCGAGTCAAAAAATACACAAGACATGCAACACAATAAATAGGATATTTATACACCAACATTTTTATTCCTCTCATTTTTTATTCTATCGTTAATTGGCTTTTACATTGGAGCATGGTATCCGCTCGTGCGTTTAAGCGTCTGGCGGTGGGGTTATGGTGCGCGGTGACGCTCGTCTCGCTCTCGCAGGCTCTTCACCGCCGTGCAGGAGCCCGATCTGGCCATCACCATGTACAAGAAGAACAAGATGTACGAAGACATGATTCGGCTGGTGGGGAAGCACCACAGGGAGTTGCTGACGGAGACCCACCTGCACCTGGCGAAGGTGGGGATCCGGGGATGCAGGCGCCGGGCTGGGGTGGGGGTTCGACTGCAGCGCACCAGGTCCCAGCCTCCGTGCCGCCCTCTTCCAGGAGCTGGAAGCAGAATCCAGGCTGCAGGAGGCGGAGTACCACTACACGGAGGGTCAGGACTGGAAGGCGGCCGTCAACATGTACAGGACCGGCGACATGTGGGAAGAGGCCTACAGGGTGCGCCGGCGAGCCGCTCTCGCCCTCACACACACGCGCTCGTAGCGGGAGCCGCTCTCGCCCTTACACACACGCGCTCATAGCGGGAGCCGCTCTCACCCTTACACACACGCGCTGGTAGCGGGAGGCGCTCTCACCCTTACACACACGCGCTCATAGCGGGAGCCGCTCTCGCCCTCACACACACGCGCTCATAGCGGGAGCCGCTCTCGCCCTCACACACACGCGCTCATAGCGGGAGCCGCTCTCGCCCTCACACACACGCGCTCATAGCGGGAGCCGC
>JABFDZ020000043.1:7071457-7083969 GCA_019775955.2 Pollimyrus isidori
CCCCCCCCCCCCCCCCCCCCCCCCCCCCCCCCCCCCCCCCCCCCCCCCCCCCCCCCCCCCCCCCCCCCCCCCATGGGGCATTGACCTTGACATCTAAGCAAGACTTCCCAAACCCATCTGTCAACAGCAGAATTTTTTTTTTTGGTTCTTTATTTTAAGCATTCAGCATAGAAAACTGGAATAACGTCGTTATCCGGCCTGGTTTAAATGTAATAAATGCAATATATGTTCAGGCCAAGAGGAGACTTAATGGTGACACTTTGCTGTGTGGAAAATGTTACTTGTTTCCTTCCATTACATTTTTTCCAGAAAAATCACATTATCATTCTGTGCACAATGTCTGCCTGTTTTAGAATGTACTACCTGTGTATTGCAACATTATTTTAGGTAGCGCGGGGGTTGTGCTCATTTGCGTCAGTAATCACTTAATCCTCCAAAATCGTTTGCTCATTTAGTTATATTTTTTGTATCCACTGGTGAAAGGTGCATGCAGTCTCTGCTAGGAGTTCTTCTTGACGTTTCAATGTAAACCGCAGCATTTAACAGTAGACGTTTCGTTGGATAGGCAGTTTCGAGAGATTTCAGGTTAAGTTTTTAGGTATAGGCTACCTTATTTTAATTTGATCCAAGTCGCGCATGCATTCAAACATTAATAGATGTACAGTTACTCTGTAAAGAATTTTTCAATAAAAATAGGCGTATATAGCCTATACATACAGTATCTTCGAATCCCTTAGCCCTCCGTTCGACCACCGTAACCAACACCACAAATATTAATGGAATCGATGCCAAAAGTTACTTTTTTTCTGGTCGTCGTGGTATTTTAGGTTGTTCCGTGGATTCTCAATTTTGTGGTTGTCGTTATTATCAAAACACATATATTTAAGGACGGATGATGGGGCGGTTGGTTTGAATTAAGGCCTATATTTATATTGAGACCTAACAACGGCATACGTAGCCAATTTTCTTTATATTTTAGACCAAGACATCGACGATTTAACAATGCCTAAGAAAATTGTATTTAGCACCTTGCTAACAATATGTTAATATTTTTACAAATTTGAAATTCTATTTAGGCTATCAGAAATGCCATGATTTCTTGTTTCACGTATTGAAATATTCCTTCAGTCGCCCCGTAACTTATTTTAACTCAAGAAACGTCTAAAAACATTATGGGAACAAAAGTAGTGCGCTTTTCGCTGTGCTAAAACAATAGACTAGAATTAGCTCATATGATCAAGACATTTGTGAATAACGAATTTGCACATGAAAAAACATAACAAGAATTACATATTGTAGACCGTTATCAAATGCGGCTGGTGTGATTATATGCAAATCTATGCAATGTATAATGAGCAATTTTTGAAAAGGCATTTAAAACGTAAAATGCTTTATTTTTCAAGCATATTTAATATTGAAGGAGAATGACTTAAGATTTTTTTAAATGGTTCTAAAAATGACTTTTAAATGACTCCTATTTAAAGCAGACGTTTGTTCGATTTGAAAATAAACGGCAGTCGTACAATCTATAGATCACCTGCTTAATATTTGAGGTTAAAGATTTTTTTTTGCAATGAATCATTTTTTGAGCTCTTTTTCGAATCAAGAAAGTATATACATGTTTATACATGTTTCACGATGTAATTTCACTTTTTATAAACCTAAATTATCCATAATATTGCAGTTGCTAGTGCAACTAAAATCATGCTTATCTGCAATATAATGTTCAAACACACTGAAGTTTCAGCTGTCATATGACTTTTTCGGCGAAACCTTAATATTTATGTTTGAAGTAGCCTAGATAAATGCGGTTAAAACGCGTTCCTGAAAATAGCGTACAACGTATTTCCCAACGTGTATAAATGTAGGCAACATTCCTTGTAAATATCATAAATGTGCCCAACACCCATTCATAGAGATGCCATTGTAGTGTTGCAGCACACAAACTTTACATCTTTTTATATGCTACTCTTCTCCCTGGCACGTAGCTTTAAAATACGATTTTTAAATCGTCATGGATTTCAATTGAGAATAATTGCATTAGAGGCGTGAATTTGCATTAACTAGCTCTAAACTATGCTCTGTTTAAACATCTCGTCGTGACCTTGAAAACAAATCTGTTTATTTAGGTGATTTAGGCCCCTAGTAAACAGGCTGTGTTCGGCTAGCGCCAAAGTCACATCAATTTGCAGAATTTTTAAATGCTAATATTATTGCACAAAGATTAAATGGAATATTTCGGTGGCATATAACAAATCATTTTGGTTCTGGATCATTCTTAGTATCCGTCACATACTGTAAGCACCTACGTTTTATATCTTAATGCTATTTATCACTATTATTCTGAGTTTTAGCTTTTAATATTAAACAGGTTTGTGGGCAAGTTGAGAATCCGCTGAATGCTGTCATCGCTAGATTTATCTTAATTGCTTACATACTATATATTTATCTTTATACATTAATATTTAGATGTTTTTAAGGACCCTACGATGCGCATTAATTACCGCGGTGTGCACAGAGGCAGACATAGGCCTAATGTACCGGATAGTTCAACGTTCGACCCGCTGATAGTCTCATTTTATGGTTTCTGATATACCGCTCAGTAATAGTCGGTGCGTAGCATGGCTTATTAATAATAAGTGAACATTTTTAAAAATAATTTCCCCAAACTGATTAATGTAATTATAAAGTGTACTTATATTCTCGTTATAATGGAAAGTATTTCCCATATTTGGGGTCAAATTAATCTGTAAATTGTTCATGTTAATTCACGTGTGCTGCATGTTTTAGTGAGTAAGAATTCTTCAGTCCCACAAACAGAAGTAAAATGAACCGTACATTTATTCAATAAAAGATTAATTAGTGTTTTTGTGAACGAGAAGGCAGCGCATTTGTTTCACTGCAACTCCGGATATCCGGCACTTCTGTATTGCGAATTACAGCAAATAGGTGCCGACATGTGTGCCATTATGCCATCTTTAATAATAAAGAATACTTTTCTTCATACTATTAGGGATAACATAATGCATTTTATTGCCAATGAACACTAGGTACATCAACCGTCTGGGAAAAAAAATAAATTGCATGCTCTTTGCATTCAAATAGAACAAACAATTTTGCATTAACAGCTCTTAGGCGTCAACGACGTAGGCGAGAAGGGCACGTGCCCTTTTAAACGTCGCAAGTGCAGAAACCGTCGTAATAAAGTGTTTCTCCTCACCAGGGGAGCTAAAAAAAAGTACATATGAAGACGTGTCTTCATGATGATCTTGCATTCCAGTGCTAGGCCGCAACTACTTGGAATCCCCACCGGATATCTAGATTTTTGCTTGCGGGTGACAGCACGAATCTTGTTACAACGTATCCAGTTTTTTCTATTGCTTTATATAGAATTCGAGAATCAAGGACTCCAATAATTTAATTTGAACAATTAGAAGTACAGGTCTCATTGTCGTGTTTTCGTTTACACGGCTTTAATTGTGATTTTAAAAATAAAATGGGCTGCATGCGTGCGCCGATATATTCGGTCGAATATTTTTATGCGCTTTTATACACTTTTCCACACACTGTAGGGACACTGTCCCTACACCTATATATTTATGGACGAATTGTACCAATACTGTAATAAAGGCGTTCTGCTACTCTGTTACTGATAAAAAAGAACGCATTCATCTCTTCAACTTGATGACATATCCTGGTTTAATTATAAACTGGAATGTCAAAATATAGTTTTAAATTCCTTAGTTTATATTTAAAAACTGGGTTTCGTACTAATGTCACAAGATTCGCACAAAAACTGGCTAAATGTACGTTCGGCTTGTGACAAATGACGTGCGCCACTGTAACGAGTAAATGGATTGTTACAACAAACAACACAGTTTCCAAGATTATCTTTTGTAATGAACAGCATCTTCATGGACATGTTACAAATCCATATCGAGGATCTATGCCCTCTCTCTTGGCATTCACCGCGTGCCTTAATTGTATGGACATTTAAATCAAGGTCCGCTGTGAACACGAAGAGAGGCAGGCCCGTTAATCTGCATCTCTCCGCTTGTCCGTTTGTCACAACAGTCATTTCGCTCATGGTAAGGGCAAATGCAGCCTCCTCGCAGCAGAAAGCATGCACCAAAATGTCTACGTCCTCATTCGTTTGGATGAGTTTCAATATTCCACATATCGTAAATATGCAATATAAATTCCACATTTATGTTACAGTCTTAGCGAAATGAGAATTATTAGTCAATGTTTCTTTCAAAAATCAAAACGCACAAACAATGGCGGCGATATTATAAATGAAAAATTTAAAATGAATAAAAAATAAAAATAAGACAAAATGCAAACGTATTATTTTACGTTACCCATTCTCGTGAATACCCGAACGGTTTGTTTGTAATATTTCCTTCGGATGTAGAGGAAGCCTCCGATCCTGTAGTTATGCACCGAGAGGCCTTCGCGATCGTAATAAAAAGAGCGGACTCGTCGCCTTGCTGCAGTCAGTCCTTTTGCTCTACTCCCGAGTGATGGAAAAAAATAGAAGGGTCCATCTGGCATCTCAACAGCTTTGTCAAGTCTTGCATACGCTAAAATGCTAATGACCTAGATTGCTCATGCAAAATGCAGCAGAGGTAAGAGAAGAGAAAAACTGTTAGGCTAAACCCAAGTCACCCCCACCCCCGCCCTCTCCTTTTTTATGGGGGTCGGGTGGGGTGTGTAAGGAGGTGGAGGCTACGGAAAACACCTGCATCATGAGCGGGACAGGCTAAATAGCGCAGGAAAAAAAGTCGAAAATGTAATTTTAAAAGGCAGTCTCTCATCAAGAAGGTAATGTCTGATTGTAATCCCGACTAAACACACAATCCCACAGAAATACACAGCATCAATCGACTGACGTTTTCCTTTATACGGACAGGAGACAAAGGTTGCATTACTACGTCTAAAGTAAATAGACTATAAACTGAGAACATAACGGATTCTTCAGCAATTACTGCAGAAATAATCATTAAGCTTTCAGCAATTTAAAAATCTAGCCTTACCTTTAATTTGTATTGTTCTGATATATATAGAAAAACAGTAATACACTTCAGACAATGTGAAAGCATATTAAACTTGTCTGCAAAAGAACAGAATTTCATGAACCAAAAAAAAAGAACATAACCAAAAACCTCCTTTTAGCGTGTGATTGTAAGGACAACTTACACATTTGCCTTCCCCGATGTCTTTGCAATCAACTAACATTTTCCGACAAACAAAATCGGTCCGCACATCCGGTTAGAGAAGATCTGTTCCAGTGTCGAAGATGCTGAACAAAACATCCCTCCGTAGAGACGGACTCTCTTATTGTCTGCATAATTAAAATGAATGAAAAAGCGCTGTATCGCCGAAGGCAGTGTGAACAGAAAGCTAAGTATTTCCACCGTAAAGACTACAAAACACAACAGCTTTTCAGAGTAAATAATAACAGTTATTATTATAAAAATATGTTATATGAAAGAGACAGTAAACGAAACAGATAGATGCGACGTACAGTGGAAGCAGAGCTACGACTCATTCAGATGGGTTCCCATGCCAGCCGGCGTTCTGCGAGAGAGCGAGTGTCGCTCAGTTTATCATAAAGGCAGCCGCATAGTGATCGTGGTCACCGTACTTCCTGCGCGCCCTCCGTCCAGTTTTCTTCTGAGGATTATTCAAAGGCAAAATATAGCCTATGCGGGCTTCCTAAACAAGTGGGACGACCTCAAATGGGACAATCCAGTTTTCAGTCACCCCTATATTTCCAGAATTGTCGTTCCCAAACAGTACGCCACAGTATTACATCTCTGCGTTTCGTACAGTATATCTGCCTTGATTGCCTAAAAAATATTACTGTAGCCTATATAAAAAACGACCTCATTAAACGTTACACAATTAATAGGCTACATAAAATAAACAGACAAAATAGAATCTGAATTTAAACTTGCATACATTTTGTGCACGAGTAAAAGAATGCACGGATATGTGATTATCTTTATAAATATCATAAGCACGTTATTTCAGTTTATTCGGGTGCATGCTTTAACCCCACTCTACGCTATCTGCGCATATTTCCTTGGTTTTCTTTATCATACGTTTGAAAAATATATAATTAGGCTTGTATAGTCACATAGAACCATGCAGCAGCATCGTATCCACGACCCACGAAGCTGAATTTTTAAAATGATATTTTGTTATGCGGAAAATGCGCAATATGTTGCGACGAACTTTGCAATGCCGTACCCAGGAAGAGGCCGCACTGCCATAGCCGAGTAATATCGCATACAATAAATATTTTGCTAACACAGTGAGAAACCTTCGGAAAGTACTGGGTGTCCAAAATGTGTCCACTCCAAATGAGCGTCCATATGGCCTGTCATCTGTGCTCCCAAACCTCCACCCTCGTCCCTACACTGAGATGCTTTGATTTATCGTCAGATTCCGTTTTCATACTAATGAATCTCCAACCTTAACGACTAAAACAGCGCAAGCAGAAATAATAAAACGTGAAAATGCTCCGCTTTTCACCATTACACATGTTGTACAGAAACAATACGATTTTAAGTTCTGTAGCAATTCAAAATGAAAGTGTGAATACTATATCTGCATATACTTTAATGTTTTCGCTTTATGACAGCATGTCAGTATTACACGGATAATACAGTTAAACCATTTCATATAGGTTACTGAGTGTTAATGTTCATTGTGCGTCAGTACCCAGGCCTACACTAATATTTACGTCAATAGCGTTTGAAGCTGCATGCTTTGTATGTCACCATTCATACTTCAGCCTTTGAATAGTTCGTCTCCATGCATTTAGTCTGAGGTCAGTAGAGGTCTCCTTATCCTCTCTTGTGCCGCAGTTCCCCAAGTATGTCGCCTGCTGAACGCGTGTCTTCTATAAACAGATTCGACACGCGGTGATATCCAGATGGCTTATCTATGGGTAAAACAAGCTCTGCAGTACACGCCTTTGCGCTGACCTACATTACCGAGTTCCGGATACTATCGAACCGCCCCAAAGGCCTATACTGTATTGCTGCAAATATCCCAATTTTATGGAGTCTCCATTATATCATACAGTCAGTGCATGGATAGAAGGCAATCAAATAACGCAATTATGAACAATTGAACAATAGCCTACCTGAAGAACCATTGACACCCCCGATAAATTTGAGAGACATCGACTGAAATTAGTATGCGAAAGTGGATTTTTAGTTTTTCACATAATGCTTTTTTAAATTTGATTACAATTACCACTGATGTTAGATCCACGTCACGGAGAAGAATCCCGCAAGATATCAATTAAATGTGAATCACGGGAATTAGAAGTACTATATGCATTTCAGACATTTAAAATACATTTACGGGATCTGTGTTTTCGGTCACGAAAAAAAAAATCGAGCAGCGCGTCAAAGGCGACGTGTTTTATCATCCTGTGACTGGAAACGCCAAACAAAGATGGTTCAGAGGCTGGGCGACCGTCAAGGTTCGCGTTCGTATATACCAATCAAAAATAGCTGTTTCATTGTATTTAAATGAGAAACGGCCCGAATGTCACCTTATTTTCCTTAAAATATATATTATTCTTTATAAACGCGCTTATGCACACACACTACAGTCTTGTCCTGCCAATCGAGAGTTCGTGATTTAAGGTTACCACCAAAGCCTTAAGAAATATAAGCATCTGGCGTGTATGTTGACCAAAGGCAATTTACATAAACAGTTGAAAGGCATTGTTTCCACAGAGGTCATAATTTGACCTTAATTGGAATAAATTTGCGATCACCATAAAATAATTTCAGAACAATTAGTTACACGCGCATTACACATAAACCGAAATGCAAAGCCTAAAGCTCAAAACGTGAAAGCCTGCTTGCACGTTTCTAACAGCCAAACGGGAAGGGAAACAATGGTTGCAGTGATAGGCGAATAACTGCATTCTGAACATACGTGATGCTTATATGCTAAATTACTGAACTGTTTGCGGTTTGAGTGGCTGGCTGTCAATTCATTTCCAAGCACGACTCCCGTAAGTCTTAACAGGTAAAAACTATTCATCATCAGGATAAATAAATAATAAAGAAAACATGCGGATACTTCATCAACGCAAGATATATGTATTAACGTTTAATTCATGAAAGCAGAAAACTTATATGAGGGTCATATTACTATTATGTATTGGAGAATTTCCCAATATAAAAACAAATTGTCTTTTGTTTTCATATAATTTTCAGGAATCATTTTTCGTTTGACCTGTAAGCTGTAGGCAAAGTTTTGTATATGTCTAGGAGACAAAACACTCAATTATAATTCACATTTATCTACTGATACTCTAGGGCCTGCTTGAAATGTAATAAACACAGAAAAAAAAGATACTTTATGGCTTTTGACTTCAGTTAAAAGATACCACAGTATAAACTCGTGTTTTCATGGTCGGCCAAAGGAATCCTTTGGGAGACCATGAATAAGGTATGATTTTTCCCCCCCAAAAGCCAAGCTTCTAGATGATTTTATATTGTGAGCACACTCTATAGCCTGCTGCTGTATGCAAGATGCACATCACGAGCTACTGTGTTTTGTGTTCAATATAAAAACTGGGCAGGCAAATTACTTATGCAATCAACAAAATTCTGTGATACCAATCGTGAATAGATATGTGCCCTGTCTATGAAGAAAAACACCAAGGCTGTTTTTAGAGTAATTTATCCATTTGGGAATACCATCCTGATTTTTTTTTTTTTTGTGCAAATGTCAATATCCCATTATTGCTGGTTATGCATTAATTATTCAAAATGATTAGCGATGCTCAAAATTTTCTTTTCTTGCTTTTTGTTCGAAGGAGATATTATTTAAGTTTTTAATGTTAACAAACGGTCGCCTGGAATTTAATTCAGCTCTGTCAAGCTGGGACAGAAGGTGTTCCAAACAAAGAGTTAAATTTAAATCCCCCTGAGAGCTAGAGGTCAGTGTTCATTAACCCTTACATTCAAAAATGCCAGACACTGACTAATACAGTTTTTTTTGGCCACATGCTGTCAAGTTACAAGTCATGACAAAGGGAACTGACACAAAGGAGTCGAACACGTCCACAAATGAGCAGTAAAAGGAGGACCTGCAACGTTGAGATGCTTATTAAAGGGCGAGACTATATAGCCAAACGAATGCATATAAATTACAATTTTTCAAACATCTAATCTTGGTTGCTATTTACCAGTAATTAAAACTGTTTCGAATTAATGGAATATGCCATGCAAAATGTTACAAAGAGAGAAAAAAAATTACACGTCATTATTTTCCTGCAGGCATAAAGCGTGATCATTAATAGTAGACTTGAACTATTCTTACACATCTGGCTTTGTACGTCTTGCTTGTATCTTGTTATTGTGCACAATATGATTTGCTAAATATGCCAATGGAAATGTTCAAAGATAGATCCTATGAAATTGGTATAGAAACCAGTTCCATTTTGATCATTGTGAAGTGAATGAATGTGACTAATTATTCCCATAAAAATGATCTGTGAATGCCTTGCACGTCTAGTGAAAGGCACAGTATTATATGAATTTGTGTTGTGCTTTAATCATTGGGAAATGATATTCGATTTCTTTAAAATTATCCACTTTAAATTTTGAAACAGAAAAGGGGTGAAGACTAAAGACCTACAAATATAACAGTGAAAATAATATCTACCTTTGAGGAGGCAAAAGCATTAATTCTCCCATTCACATTTCCTGTTTATTTCTTTAATTGGATTGATGAACTTTGTATGGCCTAGATTATTAGATTTATGGGGAAAAGTGACCACTCCGTCACACCACAGAAGGATATGCGTCTCACAAAGACTGAACAGTCCATTACATGCATATGCTCTAAAAGATAACTGCAATCCTATTAGTTTATGACCAAGGCTTTACTCAAGGCAATGTAAGACTACCTAACTGTGGCTTACATTTTCCTTGGTGACAAATGGCTGTTTAAATTAAGGGGGGAAGCTTTTACTTTTCAGAGATATTGGCTTTTGATCATCAGATGAACCCTGAAAACTGCAGTCTGTGTTTATACTGTGTACACACCAATGTGCACTGTGTGGCTTAAATTGTGATTATAAATGGAGACTTCTGTTTCATATTTCCATCATATTACATTTACCTAACCTGTATCCATAACAACTTACAGTAAATGGAAGGGCTTAAATTTGTGTACTCCCTTGAACACGTGTTCTTGCCATTGCTAGCACAACACTGGGCTTGTTGGGCTATTTCATTGATTGCACAGAAGATAGATTAATTGTCAGTTCAGGTGTTCATTATACAAGCATTTACAAAGTGCAGTTCCACCTAATAAATGATACAATTACCGATTTATCTAAAGAAAATATATTTTTAAGATGATACAACACAATATTAGCGTGCGATTAATTGTTATACTAGTTAAGTACAATTTAATTTGCACGATATGTGATCTTGCCCAATTTTTACTCTGTCGATAGTTTAACAACACACAAAGAAAATAAATATGTGCCTCTGCGATTTATTTTGCTCAACAAATAATATTAGCAAATCGCCAGATTTGCCTTTGTGCAGTCACAAAAGGCGAAAGAATGCACGGTAATGAGTAACAAAGTTAGGTGGTTAGGTGACAGGGCAAGTGCTCGTGCAATTCGACGTTACGATAGCGACCGTGGAAGTGTGAGCGCGAGATGAAGACTTTGTAACTCCATGGTGGCGTCTGCTCAGAAGCTTTTCGTTTGGCGGCATTTTTTCAATAGAAAAATAGGAAATATGTCTCAGAAAACCAAACTACCGACGCAGGAAAGTGCGCTCCCTGGCAGACAACAACCTCTGAAAGTATCAGGTAAGATTTTCTTTCATTATTTTGTGTCGGATTCTAACCACTCCTTTGCAGGATTAGCTAATTAACTATTAGAAGACGTAAAACAAAAATAAAACCGAATCTAAAAGAACGATATCCAAATGCAATAGATATTTAAAAGCCATTTCATAGATTATGATATCTGGTCGCCAAGAAGGTACTTGCTAGTTTTTAAAATGCGTTCCCATCGCAAGCAGTTACGACCCGCTTCCCGAGCGGATTGTTTTCAAGAAGCCATTTTCTTGGCGCATGCGCGATGGTAAGGTCCCATCCCAGCCTACAGTAGCCATCATAGTGACGAGCCTCGAAACTGCTTAGATATGTAGAAACGGCTGAAACCAACACTTCGTACTTATTAAACAGTGCCAGCATTGCAACACAACTGTAGATCCGTTTTCGAAGGCAAACAGTAAAGAAGTGCTGTCGAAACGCCGAGAATGCATACTTTCCTACATAATATCGGTGGCTTTGTCATTTATGCTGATTTGTTTGTGTATAATATTGCATGTCATTACCAATGATAGCAGTCTTAGTATATTTTTACCTTGTTGGAACATTCAAAATAGGAAATTCTGTCTCACACACACACACACGCACACAGATGACTTTAAAGCCAAATGTTATATAAATTATATAAGCACTGGAATAAAAAGTATTTCCATTGATTTTAATAATAAAACACAATAAATAAGAGGCATGTTGTCAGCAGGAGACTTCATGGGAAGGATTTAATCATATTACAGATGATCACATGGATATTACAGACGATCACATGAATATTACAGACGATCACATGAATATTACAGACGATCACATGAATACCACTTCAGACGGAGTGGAGTTTTTTCTCCGAAGCAATTAATTATAAATAAGCAATCTGAAATGCGGTCTGTGTCCAGCAATGTTTTCACAAGCCCTCCGGTGGACTGCCCTTAATGGTCCTCATGTGCCTTCCTTAAGTATATAGTAAAGTGTAGTATTATATTATAAATGTAGGAGACCATGAACTATAGAACAGATCATACAAAAAAAGATATAAATAAAACCCCCTTATGAGGGCTATGTCAAGTATGGACTTTTTAGCAACTTTAAAATTAAATCTAGGAAATGGACTGAAGTATTTTTGTGATGAAATAAATACTTAAGTATGCGGAAAAGTGCAGTGTATTTGCTGCAGATGTAAAATGCCTAAACTGTTTTGTACTGCATCTTACTGCACCCCTGAAATAGCCTGGTATTAAATAAATCCTGCACAGCATGTTTTGCAGAGGCAAATTCCGGCCACTTCGAAATGAGTGTGCAAAATATCTAACATTTTCCTGCCTCCATTTAAAAAGCTGTTACCCCAAACACTCTATTTGCATTAAAGATTTACCATTTTTCCTCTCCACAAGCATCACAAGCAGCGGCGAGTACTGACAGTTCAACTTCCAGCGGGGAGAAGGAACAGCTGACACAAGTGTGTTACGTAAAATGGAAATTCACGATGGAGCAGAGTGTGGACTGCAGTAATGGGAGTGATCTCAGGCAGCAGATGCAGACGGTTTGGGGGGTGGTGGTGGTGGTGGTGGGGGGGGTGGGAGGTGGATGGTTGGGCACCAGTTGGATTGCATTATAGTTTGGTT
>JABFDZ020000043.1:7144953-7161047 GCA_019775955.2 Pollimyrus isidori
CCCCCCCCCCCCCCCCCCCCCCCCCCCCCCCCCCCCCCCCCCCCCCCCCCCCCCCCCGCCCCCAGTAAACAGCAGTGAAGCGGTGAGTCATGAGACACAAACTTCAATTAGATCACAGCTAATATGTTGATGTACGCCAGAAACCTTCTGCTCAAAAGGCGCAATTCAGGAACCACAGTATGACTTTCGGGTTCTTTATCGGCTGGTCTGTAAGTAACGTACATCAAACGGGAGGAGCACGACAACCAGGCAGCCATCCAGCAAAAAGCACCTGCAGCCGTCTGGGCTCTGATAGGCCGGCTTGAATCGGGGGCGTGGTCTCACCTGGGCGAAGTAAAGCTTCAGCTTCTTGCCTCTGAACGGGGTCTCGTGGAGCTCTATCCTGGCAGTGGCGGCCGCCTTGGGGTTGCTGAAGCTGATCCGCACGCGACGGAAGCTCTTGAAGAGCTGGAACGTCACGCGGTCGTCGTATGCAAGGAAGAGCGACTCAAACATCTCCTAGAAGGCAGCAAAGGCCATTAAAGAAAGAGGAAGGGGATTAGTTGGAAGTGTGGGAGAGCATTTTTCACTGCAACACTTGGGACTAACCCTACCCTAATGGCTCTTTCAAGATCTACGTGTATGATTTTATTTTTTGTTCATTTATTAGTACCTTTATTACCTGAGGAAGATAGTATTCTACATACTAAGATCCCAAAAATATCATTAACCCATATTAATACCATCACCGGGGTTATTTTTAAAAATCAGGAAAAAAAAAAACTATAATTTAACATTGCATATCATTTAAATTCATATTTGAAATTACATTAATTCCTCATTAATAAGTGTAATTATACAACAGAATATTATAATAAGGCAACTGTGGATTTAAAATTTTTAACGTGCTTCGCGTGAGGTTGGACAAAGTTACAGTGCGACCCGCAGCATTTCCTCCTTCACTCTGTCACCGTTTACACGCTAAGTTTCCATGACGTATTTGTGTTGAAACATTTCCAAATGCACTCGGCCGTGCACATGACAGGTGAGGCGGACTCATGCCATGAGTCACGCTTGTGCCTGATTGCCACCCCAGCCCCACCCCCACCACCTCGCCATCACTGCTCATCGTTCCTGCCGCCTTCAGATGCCACTGAGCACGCTTGAAGTTCCACTCTAATGCTCTTCAAAAATGTCACTTAACGGAAAGAATCCTTGAAACCAAATCACTGGAAACACACACACACACACACACACACACACACACACACACACATATAGACACCACTGACACATACAACAAAGTGCTCCTTGTCAAAAATGGAGACAAGGCCAAAAACGTATTGTGGAAGCATCAAACATTAACCACCATGGTGCAGTCTAGAACACTCTGCAATGATCAATGTACTGCCAGGTTAAATATGGTAACTGTTTTATCACTTCAGTCAAATTGACCCATATGCACCCCCACTCCACCCTGCAATGCCTCCTCTGGCCTTTTGAGACATCTCTATTAGCTGGGACAAAAATGCAGCTTTACACTAGAAATAGTGTCCCATACGACCCCGAAGACAGGCTACAGAGGGGCAGCTTTCTAGAAAAATCCAGCAGACCTATCGACGTGGAGCAGGAGAGACCCATTGGCGAGGTCCTGATGGTGGGAACTGGAACCTGAGACCACCAGCTATCAAATGTAGAGCGGGCAAGGCAACCTTGCGAGGGGGCAGGAGAAAAAAGTAACCGAAATATGGGACTGGGAGATGCCCAGGGAGGATCTTTGATGTCTGTTTACAATTCTTTGTGGATGCATTCTTCCAGTTGCATATTTACCGGATACTTTGGTTACATGTTTACCTCAGCACATTCACTCCATGCCGGCGCTTTTACCTGAAACAGATGCCCAGAGGCCAGGGAGCAAAACCCAAAAACAAAAACGTTTGCCAGTATCCAATGTGACCAAGAGGTGTCTTTATCCCCATTACATGTTTTTTTAAGGAGGAGATCTGGATAACAGACATGCCTGAAGGCATACAGACCTACAGCATCCCCCAGACTGGGTCTTTTTTGCAACACATGCACTGGTTTGCAGTCTGGCATAGTTATGAAATAACGAGGCCTGATTAACCCATTGATTCAATGCCTCAAGACCAATTAAAACCAGGCTAAGATTACTGTTAGCGAGAAGTGTGTAGATGTTTTTAAGTATACTATAAGCAGCACTGGTGGAAGCTAGATGACAAGGCTCAGGTTGTGTCACATGGGTCAGTGTGTTGAGCTCTCCTTCCTGTCATCGCTCTACACTGCCACCTACTGTCCGCTCGCCGCCAACAGACCTGCAGGTGAAGCTGGGTGAACGGTGTGTTATGTCTCCTGATGCAGCCACTGAACCGCAGCGTAAAATGATAGTAAATGGACATCAGAAGGCACATCAGGAAGTGGTGGAGAAAAAAAAAATCATTTGAATGCTCATGATTAATCATGTCAGTTAACCTGTTCATTCTACATAACTAGCAAACAATTAATGAATGGAGTAATTAATGTGGGAGAAAAAGGTAAAAAATCTCTTACTAGATACAGAGTATATATCATTATATGAGAGAGTATAACAATTCTGTCCAGCCACATTAACGACCGTCTCAGTTGGCCCAAACCCCGGCACGTGTAAGGTGCTTTGAAGAACAGGGATAAAGTAACACCCGAGTTTCGACTGCTCTGCCCGGCCACAGGCCACATCTCTGCAGCCTGCAACCCCAGCTCACTGAACATTGCTGCAGACCTGAGATGGCTTAAGATGAGGACTTTCCACTGCCGGTTAACCAGAAGGACACATACCTTCAGCGACAACAATCCTGTCAGATTACGTTGAGAGGCAGGGCGACGACCAGCGCTCAAGGCCCCCAGAAGAGCTGTTTTGAATTAATTCAGGATGCTAAGAGGAAACAGGCGCCATCAGAGTCTGTATTTCTGTAGATTCCAAACACATCATTTATACCCCGCCCCAATGCATTGTGGGAGATACGCTGCCAGGTTGTCAGGATAAAGGCAAGATGAACAAAGCTTTAATTCTTTTGTGTTCTTGTGCCATTTCTCAAGTGTTTTCTTTTGGTTTGTGGTTTTTTTAATTGCCTGCTTCTCTCATGTCAGTAACAGGTAGGACGTGTTTCTGCATTTTAAGCAGGGCTTGATGTTGTCCTTCTAAGAAGCAGTAAACGTTGACTCCAGGCCCATGTTTGACTATGGGTTATGTCCATATGGTAAGTTATAAGTTTCTCCACAGATGCCTCCCCCCCCCCCGCCCCTTGCACCGCCAAAGGTGAGAATTCGCACACCCATGCAGAGATATGGGTCTCTTCCAAAAAAGTTGACGTCAGTCGCAATAGCCGAAGGCTGGTGACCTGTAACATTACGGCTCCATGGTGAGACAGGAACGAGCAATTGCATCCATGTGTGGCCCGTGTTCTGCGACGGGATTGGCTCACAACTGATGCCCACTGAGGAGGAATGGGCTCAGAGGATACTTGCAGTCCACTCGCTCCACCCATGGTTGTAGCCCCGACATGAATGGGCTGCAGCTCAAAACTGCCCAAGCTGAACTGAAACCTTCAGGCCTCACAGGGTCTCTCAAGTCAGGGGGGGAAAAAAAATGTGCGTACAAGACTCCCTATGGTGTGTATATGAGAATGGAGGTGTATGTATTATGTAAACCCTTCTCTGTGAAGATTAAATCCGCTTGATGATGCTGAGAAACATTCATGCCACTATCACAACAGCTGGAACAGGAGTGTCCTCCGAAAGCAGCTACAGATACCGTGGCTTTGTTGGTTTACCACGGGCCAGCATGGTGTCCTGTTTGTTCAGCCTAATATCTGACTGTATATGACTTTGTGGGAGTCACCTAAGGGTGGGAAAGTTAAGCATGGAAGCTTGATAGAAGCTGAATGACGTCGGTCAGAATTCCCCATTAAAAAAGGTGAGGGGCTCATGAAGATGGGCCTCCAGTCCACTGCGAAGCACACACTGACACACAACCGCACACTGACACACAACCGCACACTGACACACAACCGCACACTGACACACAGACACACAACCACACACTGACACACTGACACACAACCGCACACTGACACACTGACACACAACCGCACAACGACACACAACGACACACAACCACACACTGACACACAACCGCACACTGACACACAACCGCACACTGACACACAACCGCACACTGACACACAACCGCACACTACAGCCGATTTCGAGACCTCAACAGCAAAGTACAAACATATTAATAAATGCAAAGTCATATTCATACTGAGACTAAAAAAAGCTAGAGAACAAAGGTTGCCTCAAAGAAAGACCCCAGTGGACCCTTCAAGACTAATCCAACCTTAATACTCACTAGGTTGGAGAGCTTGAGGATGAAGAGCTTGAAACCCTCATATAACCCTATGTAAGCACAATCAGAAAGCAGTGTTTACTGAAGCACAACCTCTGCTCGACGTGTCCCTGACCTTGATAGAGACGTTGGTCTCATCTCAAACTTTCTGGACTTAACTAGTTTCCGTTTCGTAGATGTTTCTCAATAAAATCTTTAAGGGCTCACACATGAAACGGGCCTCTTCCTCCCGCAGCATATCAGGATACATAAAAAGTGAAACTCAAGGAGCCGTTCGGTGGCTGGGCTCCCTCAAGCCGCGTCTCAACCCCATTTGACAGACAGTGTAGGATGAGCTGAAAACACGGCACGGTAACACGCGTCTACATTTTTAATGTTCCGCCATAACACAGTTGTGAGTTGAATTTCTCCATTGTCACTGAGCAGGGATCCCAAGCAGATAGCCCAATACACTTGGAAATAATTACTCACTGTACTTGACGGCAGCTGACGCTTGTCGTGAGAAGGTCAGACAAAGCACATTCTTCTGTGTAGTGTACACCATCCACCCAGCCTTGTTTACACCTCCTCACTGAATATCCTGCGATCGTTAGGGTTTATGATCCGACAACTGAATCTCAAGTGGTGAACATTCTGTAACACCAAACTTGGACCGAGTTGGCGGGAACTGGGCATTTAAATCAGTATGGTCCTAACTTGTGGCCGGTTTAGAAAACCATCCATGCCGTCACTGGACACTGGTCCCATAGGCATCCCTACACATAGGTCTGCTTCTGCAACACTGGGGCAACTTAAAACCAAACTTCAAGGGGCAAAAACAAGTAAGGCTCTTTTTCTGAATGTCTCTTCTGAAAGAGATTACATCTGATGGGAATACACACTTGCCCATCAATAATAATGAAGCTGAAGGACTTCGTAATACTACACTAGAAGAAAGTTGACGGAATCCAAATCTCTGCTCATCCATGTATTACAGTTAACCACATTTGTACTACACTGAAGCCTGCAGCATTCAAAACTATTTTATTATGATGTTAGTAAGACATAAAGCAGGAAGGAGAAAAGTCAACCACTTATGCTGATTTCTAAACGCTCATAGTAACATCTCTTCGAAACAGCAGAAAAGGATGTGATGTTCTCTAACCGCAAACATAATTATAAGAGTGGACCAGCTGTGTATATAGATACATATAAAATTTGCTTGAAAACAAAAGGTTCCTGATGAATTCCTCTCTAGCTTGACAAATGGGAAACGTTACGGTGAAGAAGACCCACTTCTCCTTGGCCGAATCGGCGGCCTGTTCTGGGGAATTAAGTGCGGAAAGCGAACACTCCATATGTAAACGTTTGTGCTCATTTGTAGAACAGAAAGGGGCTGCGTTTGTTCTCTGTCCCAGACTCCTTCGTACATGGCGGCTGCATTAAGTAACTCCATCTGTTTCAGAGTCAAACATTCGTGTTTACTACTCCATCCCTGGCATTTTAAAAATGCCCTTTTTTGGGAGAGGGAGGGAGAAAAGCCGAAACTCACCTTAAAATAGCAAAGATAATGTCAGGGCTTAACAGTCCTCTCTTCTTAATCAAATCCAGATCCTTTTTGGAAGTGGAGATATATTAGACACGGTCTCAGAGAAACAGGAGACTCAAGAACGTGTCCCTCCCCCCTCTCCTTCTGCGAAAGAGACACTAATTCAACTTAAAATATGTCCAGGCTGAAGATTTAGCCATTAGGTGGCTCTTTTTGCAAGCTGACCTTTAACCTTGGCTAAATATAGGTTCTCTCCCAAAGTGTCCCCTGCGACCGCATCAATGTGCTTCTGAGGATCTTTGTTGACAGGACGTTTGCTTGGGGGAGGGAGGAGGGGGATGCAAAAGGGAGGATTATTAATTGCACCCCCGCATCAGGTCATTGTTCCTCATGTCAAGGCTTTCCACATTCTGCACTGTACAGAGCTCAGCACACACTGTGGGCCGAGTGCAGCACAGATAAACAGGCACAGGCACCGGAACAGAGGAAGCAGGAAAGATCGGAAGTTCATTTGGCATCCAGATAACCAAGAAAGGTGGTTTTGGAGCAATGTGAAACAAGAACAACAACCTTCTCCTTCTGGATGACTTAAAAATAAGGGTGTTCTATCCTTAAACCACTCACAAAACGAATCCCGAGATTAATACTTGCTACCATTCAGTATTACCATGACAAAAACTTTAATTAGTGCAGTTGCGGGAATTAAGGACCAGCACTGCACTTTCCGAGGCCTAGAAAGTGGTAAGAAAAAGTATGGAAGAGTAGATATCAGAGTTTGCTCTAGGAAAGAGAGAAAGGACAGAGAAGGCAGAGCCAAAAGAGAAAGAATGAGCAGGTGAACCGAAAAGAAGCACAGCAGGATGGGGGCGTGGGGGAGCAGATAAGGACGAGGACCAAGTGAACCAGAACGGGAGGAGACGGAGAAGTCAAGAAGTCAGATGGAAAGAAGGAGGAAGTGAGTGAGAAAGGGGGGAGAGGAGAAGGAATAAGGGTATTCATTCTGTTAACGAGCGCTTATCCGAAGCAGACCAATAATCCAGCTGCCGTTTGCAGATCAGCGCCTGACGAACAGCAGTGTGATTCCAGGGCTAATGATCCCGAAAGCCTGAGGAGAGCATCACAAGTCTCTGTTACCACATCTTGCTGTTTACCAGGAACATGATTGTTCAGCTCCTGCCTGCTCTCTTAAAAGAAATACCCATTTAATTGATGTCATGGTCCTCAAGTTACCGTCGGGTTGTGGATGCCAAGGCTTTCGGCGAATGGACGGCGTGCCGGCCGGAAGGAGGCACCACGCGCTCCGAGGAGCGACTCCCCCGCGTAAATCCCAGCTTTGCCCACAGATCTGCGTGTTGCGAGTCTGTCTCCATCGGGCTGTTCCCCAGCCTTGATTATCCCAATTAGCTGTTAATTGTCTCCAGCAGACAAAATGCTGTGCCCTCCGCTCCCCAACGTGTCTTCCTTCGGCTTTTTACTGTACTTCATTCACAACAGACATCTGCCCCAGGAGCAGAAGATCATGTTCAGGCTTAGATGACAGAAACTTACAATATGAACCCACCTAAGAAACTCAATATTTTAAGCGGGGAAATTCAGGTGAAACATTCTGCTCCAGGTTCGACTCGACACCATATACCTTCCTTAACACCACCACAGTCCTTAACCCCTAGGCGACCAGGCTGCCAAAAAAACAAAGTTCTGCACCATGCTACTATATACCTCAAAATCGCCGACCACTGGCAGGACTATGCAGTCATCCTATTTATAGATGCCATTTCCCGTTTTCTGCGTATGTTACGGTATACAAAGCACCCTGGTTCTGTGACCTTCATAGCACCACGTTTGGTGGGATGGAAATGTGGGGGCAGTGGCTCTTCAGTAGATGTGTAAACTGGAAGCCAAACCACAATCCACCTTGTACGCCCCCTCTGAGTCTCATTAACCTGGAGGTACTGATTAGATGCACTCCTTACCCTACACCTTAAACCAAGCGTGTACATTTTCACAAAGCCCCCCCCCCCCCCCAGGAGTTAAAGTCTACATAAAGTAACTTAATAGCTTAGATGACTAGCAATTGCTATGGAGGCAAAGCTTTCATGCATCACTTAATGGAAATATATGATGCAGTATAATCTGCCCTTCAAAGGATCCTGGGAAACAGGCTGTTTAATATTAAAACCCCGCAGTCTTCAAAATTCCAGAAAAATCTGGTTTCTGTAAGACGTGATGCTGCCGAGCCAGACGGGGGGGGGGTTTTATGAATAAAGGAAGAGAGGTTAGGAGAGCAGAAACACACGCGCGCGCGCGCGCACACACACACACACACACTGAAAACTCTTACGATAAACTAACAAGGACGACTCCAAGCTCTAGTAAAAGTGCTTCCACAGCCTCCAAAAGAGCTCAGAAACAGCCTCCACGGTACCAAAGGTTGTGTCGCTAATAACGTTACTCTAACGTCGCTCTGGTTACGGGTTATTCAGACAACAACAAGCGGCCGAAATAACGCTACTGGCAGTTTGCGTGTTCCTCCTACTGCACCTGTCTTACGCTAATAAAGCAGAAGAACACTGATGCATCAGTGTGGCGCTCCTGCAAACACACCTGATGAGGAGGAACCCAGGGAAGGAGGAGCAGATACACATCACCCAGCATGCAGGACGTCCCCGCATTCAAAACGGGAAAAAAACCCCACAATAGCTACCTTGACGTCCCGGCTTGTAAACACCTCCACGTCCACCGCGCAGGCCAGCAGAGTGGACGCATCGCCGGCCATGACTCGCGAGGGCATTCCAGCCTGGCCGGAGCAGCCTGACGCGCTTACTGGGGAGGGGGCTCCGGCTTCAGAGGAGACGGGGAGGGAGAGGCAGCGGCGGTCTGCA
The DNA here is from genome assembly GCA_019775955.2 of Pollimyrus isidori. NCBI lineage: Eukaryota > Metazoa > Chordata > Actinopteri > Osteoglossiformes > Mormyridae > Pollimyrus > Pollimyrus isidori. The sequence goes on from JABFDZ020000043.1 coordinate 7,153,745, forward strand.
GAGTCGCTGGGGCTGTTGCCGGGGCGGCTGGCCGCGCGCTGAGGACACACACGCAGGAGCAGAGGCGCTGCCTTTCTGCCGTCACACTGCGCCGCTCTCAGAGAGCCGCGTGTAGCCACGGCGATCCGCCCCCCCCCCCCCTCCCCACGCCACGCGATGACATCACCGGCACACACCCCACCCCCTAGAGACAGAGCGGCAGAGCAAATTGAAAATGATTATGTGTCAAAGCTGATTTCAGACCAAACAAAGGACGAGCGTGGCGGCCTTTTGTCAGGAGTGAGTCACGCATGTGACCTCCTGCAGGAATCTGCAAGCCGCTCCACAGAGCACAGGCTCCGCACAGGCTCCGCACAGGCTCCGCACAGGCTCCTCACGGGCTCCTCAGCCACAAACGCCCAACGCCGGCATCTCGCCGTTCTGCTCCGGGACGATTTTCTGCTCCCCAGAACACGGACACCAAAGGCTCTCTGTTCTGGAACAGACTGCCGGCCGTCGACAACGTATCGGGTATCCATTGAGAACGATCGACGGGACCGGCCCAGCGTGGGTCCGTCCTCATTTTGGGGGCCCGGGACTTTCGGCCCGTCGGCGTCAGTTTTTCCTGGAAGGGGGTCATGGTCAAGGGAAGGACGGCCGCAAGATGCGCATGAAATCGGGGAAGGACTTCACGCCCTCACCTTCATTACAGCTCGAGATGAATTAGGTGTCAGAGACGTCAACGGGGCTCGCTGACCTCCAGCCTGCGTCAGCGTGGCAGTCTCACGTCGATTATAAATGGCTCCACTAAGCCATGACTTTCATTAAGGTCATCGCTCACCATAGTGGCCCATAAGAAGAGGTAGAGCGCTTCAGCCGCCATCTTCGTCATGTACGACGTTGACAAGACACAATAGACAAGTGCCCCCTGGAGGACATATAAGACCACTGCAGGGAAAGTACCTCTGCTTCAGATGCCAGGATAGTTGTGGTATTTTAATCCACTAAACCGTATGATCGATAACATCTTGAGATGTCATTAACTAGAGTAATTCCCGCCAACTCAGAATGTTTCGCAGTGGTGGTGAATGTTACCCTCAGCATGAACCTGCCAAAGTTACTGGATGGATTAATAAAAACATCAGGCATGTTCTCGTTTTGAAAACAGAGTGACGTTACAAATAAAAAAAATAAAAGGAATAATAAAAATAAGTTGGAAGGGAATTTAAATTAACCATTGGAACAAATATCAGGAAAAAATAACCACTTATTAATAGCTACAGTACAGGGAATGTGGTGAGTCTGGAACCCATTCCAGGGAACTCGGGTCCCAAGGCGCTGGATACACCGGATGGGGCATTAAGGGCAGCGGCGAGATACAAACTCATGACTCATTTAGCCAGAGGTGGAGATTTCAGGTCCGGAGAGCTCAAATCCGGACCAAGATTTTGTTTCAACCACCCATTTGAGTGACAGTGACTGAACTGGTGGGTTGAAACAAAATCTCGGTCCGGATTTGAGCTCTCTGGACCTGAAATCTGCACCTCTGCATTTAGCAGACCAGTTTGCCTAAATCTGAAGGAGGGAGAAGACACAAACTCCACTCCACACGTCTTCCATTAAAGCAATAAATGCCATTAATTTAACAACAAAAGCTTCGTTAAACTTGATCTAGTCGCTGGATATATTGATATACTTGATGTAATACCTGGCCATTCACGTGTGTGTCACCGCACACAGTGCTAGAACCAGTACGACACAAAGGAATGAACTGGTTTCAAGGTCAATTGCAGTAATTGCCCAGTGTGCGCCTTCAGAGAGACCCATGATCTAATATCTGAGGATATTCTGTCCATGTGGCTTGTGGCATCATGGAGAGAGGCTAAAGTTAACCTCACGGCAAAATTGCTTTCATTCGCGGTGAAAGCAGCCTCCTCGGTCCATTCACCCACAATGCATCACGACCCCCAGCTCCCATCACACGAAAAATACAAATAAATGATTGGAGAGCGGGGGCGGGGCTGCAGCACGTTCACGTCTCAAGTGAGCCCCGGCAACAAAGAGCCTCGCACTGACGTCAAACAGACAATGGGAGGCAGAGGCGAACGGAAAGCGCGCGGGCTTTCATTAGCCCGGGAGACAGAGGTGTACCGTCCCTGCAAGCCACCACTCACCATGCACTCCGGTTCCCCGGATACCGATCAAACACGGCCTATTTTTAGACGGCTGGCCGGTGGCTCGTTAGCAGAGCGGGACTCTGGGCTGTGCGCCGAAAATGATAGAAGTGGTGTGGGGGGGGGGGGTGGTGGGAGAAGACGGGGACGTGTTGTGTAACAAACGCAGAAACGGAAGCTCAGCTGAGTATCACGTCACGCGCCAAGGGCCGGATGGCGCAGTGAGGCCACCGGCCGGTGCATGCAGACGCTCCGGAGGCCGGGCCCTGCCGATACTCACGCAGACGCTCCGGAGGCCGGGCCCTGCCGATACTCACGCAGACGCTCCGGAGGCCGGGCCCTGCCGGTACTCACGCAGACGCTCCGGAGGCCGGGCCCTGCCGGTACTCACGCAGCGTTTTACACTGGAGTGCTTTTAAAAGACAAAAATGGCTCGTCTGACAGGGGCCTGGATCGAAAACTGCTGGGGGGGGGGATGGAGCTTAGCATCTTAGCATCAGAGGAAAGCTGCCCCTCACATAAATAAAGAGAGAGATGGATAAAACAGACAAACAAGTAAATAAATACGCACGGTGAAATATCTTGTGTTCACCCAACAAGCTCGGAGGAGAAAAGGAGAATTCTGAGATACATTCCACGGGGGGGGATTAATATCAAAAATATCTACAAAATTGTTGTGTGTGACAGACTGTTGATCAGATGGACGTAAGCGCAAAGAGGAGGTACACACAGCGCAAAGGACCTAGATGTGCAGGATCAGAGGCAGGCAAAGTGCGCTGGATGCTCTGCATGGGTCTGTTGTGACATATTCCTGCATAGTTCAAAGAGAATAAGAGGGAAGACGATGTAAAGAAAGAAAGCCAGATGACAACAGAGGAGAGGAACCAAAAACTCCCAGTTTTGGCGGTCCAAGGTCAACTGGCTGCCCAGCCCCTCCCCCGGGCATGCTAACCAGCGGGGCCGGCGCCCCTCTGCCCCCCTCCTACGCGCTCCGTTTTGACCCGTCCGGTTCCCGCTTCCATGTTATCCTTTAGCACTAGTGGGTTTTCCCCGTTCCTCAGACTGGGCCCTAGCTCAGATGCAGTTAATATCTTACTTTGTTTCGCAGTTACAGGTTTGCTCCGTTTTTGTCCTGTTCAGTTCCATTCCTGTTTGTATTCTGGTTCGCTGTAACCCTAGTGTAGTAATTCCCCGCGTGTGATTCGTGTTTCTCAGAGTGTTTGTTGGAGTTTTCCTAGTCTTACACATCCTACTCGCTTTTTTTATTGCTTCCTCACACTGGCGATAGTGGAACATGGAAACATCAACATACACGCCGAGGTCTCTCTCATAATCAGCTACCTTTATTTCAGTGGAACCCATAAAATATCTGTACTTTATATTTCTGCTCCCCGCGTAGATTCTTACATTTATCTATGTTAAACTTCATCATCATGTGTCACGTCGTTAGCTCACGTGTCTGTTGTATTTAAGCACTTGCCCTCCTTCAGTTCCTTGCCAATTCATTGTGAATGTTACTGTGTGTTTGTGATCCTGCTCTGTCGCCCAGTCCTCTTCCCTGTCTTATGCTTGGTTCTGTAGTTTATTCTATGGCTTTTAGTTAATTCCTAATTTTTTTCCCCGTTGGTTTTCTGGCCCCTTGTGGTCCTTTTGTTTCATAGTTTACCCAGTATGTTCAGTTTCCCCAATAAGTCCCTTTGCCTGGGAGTTCTGAAGTGGGTCGGTACCGTATCCCCCCCTGCCTGCACCACACCGCGGCCCGACAGCTAACATTATAGAAACAGAACGGTTCCTGGCAATGAGACAGATGGACAAGCAAAATTAAAACTGCAGCGGCGGATGAATGAGCGGACAGATAACCTAGCAAGCAGGCTTTCAGACGGACAGACAAACAAACAGACAGGCCATTCAGAAAGACGGACGTGGCAGCATGCGGGGTCGCCCCCACGAGTTTGTCAAATCAGGACCCCACTGTTGGCCTCTGTGTGTGTACATATGAGCTATTCAAAAAGGAAAAAAAAACAACACAATTACACATTTGTGGCTGTATACACTAACATTTCAGATAAAGAAAACGCAGAACTGCTGGCCTACTGGAATCAGATCAGAACCTTTAGATGACAAGCTTATTTTTACCACCAGTATGCGTTGGACAGGGGCTTTTGTAATGGTAATGGTACCTAAATTAATTAGAATGTAGTTTGTCTGCTAGTGAAACATCGCCGACTAGAGTAAACGGTGTGACCTGCGATCAGCTGAGGAGCCCGGCGCCTGGCAGGCTTATCAGCCGTCTTTTCGACGTAGAGAGATAATTACCATGATGAGACGCTGACCAGCAGTGACTAAACACTGGGCCCTACGAACAGATGTGACTCATAAGCGCGAAGGGTGCTTTTTTTCACGACGGAGACGAAAAATAGACGCCCCGCGCAGTTTATAAATAGGCTTTTATGCGAGAATATAAGCAGATGAGGAAGCGGGGCTATATTTGGCTTAAACCATTTCCTTATATAATTGCAGTTCAGGCAGGCAAGTCGATTGAGTGCAGGGATTACTTTTCCATGAGGGATTAATGGAGTCTGCATTAGCTGCTGAAGTTATGAGTCAATATCTGACAGCTGTCTAGTCTTCCTTGTCAGAGCCCACAGACGTAATAAAGACCCAATCTAAAGGAGACTGGAGACTTTCGGAGCCATCCTGCTAAGCGGGATTCTGCATTTGGACATCATAAACTGGGTCTTCTGGTACTTTACTGGGCCTGTGACACAACTGTTGTCTAAAAGCATCAAGGTTCAAATTTATGAGGACGGTGGGGGCATCTGTCCTGCCTGTAGCCTCTTCATTCTGAGTGACAATTTCCATGCTTAAAACACAACCTCCAGGTCGGGGACGTCCAAATCCCGCCATCAAACCCTTGAACGTGCCACGTAGGGTCAGTGTCAGCAAGGCCCACAGCTTAGGGTTTCGCAATTCACCCATGTAAGCAACAGGATCTCCCTTAATTGGGCCTAGCCATTTGAATCACTTTTGGAAAGATCACCATCAGCACGCACCTGGCCGAGAATGTAATTAACAATATTTATAAATTCATACGCACCGCAAACTTAATTCTGGTTGACCGAGTCTCATTAATGTCGCTCCGCGGCATTTAAAGTTAAACAAACAGAAAATGCTGCATTTTTAATGCTAAGAGTATATGGAAAACATTACTTTGCTGGGCTTCTCAGATGTATGATATACTTTGCAGTGAAGCCATGAAATCACAGGCGAGAGGCTCTCGTGTTTAAACCTCAGACAGGCCTGTAACATGATCACCGGCACCGGTCCAGCACCGACCACAGCAGACCGTGTCGCTCGATAGGGATGGGTGACTGAAAAGTGCCCGTCAAAACCCCATCTGTGGGGAGGGAGTGTTAAGGGCTTCGATAAGGGGCCTAATGAAGGCATCACTCTGCCAACCCTGGGACTTGAACCAGTGACCTACTGATCACAGGCCCAGTGCCCTAGCCTACCAAGCCACACACTTAACCCCCCCCCAAAAAAAAAAAAGCCAGAAGCCCAGCTCCTGAACACTTTGCATGTTGTCCTTGCGTTCCCTCTAAGGTCCACGTGACGACCTGTCAGCGCGCATAGTCGGGTGGCTATAGTAGGAGAATGAGGGGTACAGTGGAGAATTTGAGACATGGTGGCACTTTGCTATCAAGGTTACCTGGCTAATTATCCTACCAGAGAAGATAATGGCGTCCTGTCCTTTATTAGCAGACTTACAATATGCAACAAGCAGGATGAATTAGCAGAGCAGAGAAGCACCCATCAAAAATACATGAACGGAATGTAACAATATACAGAATTTGAGAATTACGACACCTAACAATAATGGAAAAGAAAATGACAAAAAGTACCAAGAATTCTTCTGTTCACAAGTAGCGACATCGCTGTTACATTAGAAAGACATTCTATGCTAATATATTTGTGACAAAAAAAATTTACTGTGTTCGTAAAATGGGCCGCTTTGGGGTAAAATTCAGCTTCTGCATTTTGTTGCGGTGAGAAAAAAAAAAAAAACCACTTGCGGATTCTGTGTTTTCATTGGCCATCAACCAGCTGCTCTTGGACATTCCGGCCAATCAGAACCCACTGCCCTGCTGAAACCACACAACACACCAATTGTGCCCTCTTGTCCGCAGCCCCCAACCCCACCGAATGGCAAATCCTTGCAACTGGGGAGCTCGGGGTATCAGCTTACCGCACAAACATCCACTGCTGCTAACATTACAGGCTAACGTTACACCAGCGTAACGTCTAGTACACGAGAGGCGAGGGCAAGGGCGTCATGCACATAGGCACACAGGGACATACCCCTGGACCCGGCGATGTGACAGTTAACCACTGAGTGGGTGGCCGGATGCTGAAGATATGATGTGTGTGTTTAAGGGAGCTCGTGGCATTTGGAAATCGCCCCCCCCCGCCCGAGACAATGAGCGGCCGCCGACAGAACCTGCTGGAAGAAAATGGGCCCTGCACTCTGCGGTGATGTGCGCGGTCGGCTCCACCCAGCCCAGGGTTTATTTGTCTGGATGCCTGGCAGTGATGTTCATCTTGTCCAGGCTCCGTCATTCATAGCCAGGAGGCCTGCAGCATCCAGGGGTGTATTCAGGGGCGGGGCCTCAGGGGCAGTCTTCCCAGCTGATTGGCCTCTGGAGTGCCCCCTCCAATGTCACTCACCTCAATGCGAAACATACCACTGAGTAATTAGATCGAGGTCCTGCATATGAATTAAGGTCCCTCTTATACCCACTACCTTAAAGAAATCCTCACCCCTGGTTGCATTTTCTCTACTAGTGCTGAATGGAGGCCGCATGCAGCAAGAAATCCGCCAGCCGCGGAGAACATTTGAGACAAATGCACCACACGTATGGTTGTGCCTCAATCTCAATCCGCTCCAGTGGGCCCACTGGACACAACAACCACACTGTGGGGACAAGCACGTACCACAATAAAAATAAAAAAAAAACAAACAAAAAAACCGGAGGACCTAAAGCTCTGGAGTATATACCAGCCCATCACTGGGCACTAGGGCTGAAACGATTATTCGAGTAACTCGAATGATTCGATTACAAAAAATGTTCGAGGAAAATTCTTTGCCTCGA
>JABFDZ020000043.1:7172051-7186239 GCA_019775955.2 Pollimyrus isidori
TAAAAAAATTGTAATGTGAACTAATGATTTTTAGTTAAAACTACTAATGCACACTTAATTTGTCTGCTATCCCTACTTTATAGTAAAGTCAACTAATTCGGGTTAACAGTGTAGGATCCAGAACCCCAACGTGATACTTTGACCAAAGTCTCATTACGAAGTTTAATCTGCAAATGTATATTTTTCCATTTCAAAGAGCGTGCCACTGATGTCGTAATTCTCTATTTTCGGCGCAGAAGAACAAAAGTAGTGATATTTTTGAGACAAACCAGTCTGCTTTGCCTTCATTACTGTACACTACAGCATGACTAATCTTTAAGGAGGCCCACAACAATGGCTTTCAGAAGGCTTTTAAATTCTTGCATTTAAAAAAAAAAAGTCACAGGCATCCTGAATCCTCATCCCTGACCTTCCTTAATCCTTTATACCCCCAAGCACATGCACACACACAGCCTGTACCAATGCCTGAGCTGCACTTTAATGGGCTGACTCAAAGCCATCGACCCAGCCTGTTTCAAAAGCAGGCCGCCCAGAAAGGTTCGTGATGACCGAGCCACTCTGGATAAGCACCAGTCAGGGCCACTGAGGACAGTATGATAGTCCATCTCATCGCAGTTTATCGCAAAGAACCATCTATGTCAGCTGAAACGCACATTCTTGACCGGTGAGAGCAAACCGACATGGAGGCGAGTGTTCATTCCATGATGTAATAGGTTAAATCTGACCGGACCTTTATCAGAAATATGTGGCCTATGCAGATTCCCACAACCTTCGAGGTGTCAAAACAGGAACAGAGCAACAGTAACACCCCCCCCCCCCCCCCCCCAAGGCCAAAGCCATTGACTGAACTCACCAGAGAAACATATACCAGGTCTCAGTAATTCTGGTGCTCTGTGTTATGGATCCTTTGGACTTGCATGAAGCTCCAAGCAAGACTACAACAGGCACAAACACTGCGATTTAACTTCAAAGAAATACAAGGTTAAGTCATCAAGGACGAAAATGATCTCAAAGTCGAGGGTTGTTTTGCTACCGGAACCCCAACAACTAAATTTAAATTCTGTTTTTCTCCATTGAGCTGTTTTTTTTCCCCTCCCCACAGGAGACAGGCTAGCTATTATTAGGAGAGCAACAGCGATACTCATTGGGATTCATCTCTTGGGAGTTTTTCGGTAAGGTCGCGTAATCACAGACCATCACAATAATTCCTGCTTGGTGGTCAAAGCAGACCTCCGTGTCGTGTCATGTCGCTATGACAGACAACTCGGCCAAAGTAGCTTTCCTGCAAATCCCGCGACATCCATGGGCAAGCAAGCTAAATTCTTGCACCAGCAACAAGCACAGACCACCGAAAGACAAGAGCATTTCCCATTCATACATTAACAAGCAAGACTACATTCATAATGCCAGTAAGCAGTAAGACAAGTTCAGGACACGGTACACACTACACAGTAAGCACTCGGCCTACAGCTAACAAATCTAATTTGGAACACTCTTAAATCTGGCAGCTGATTTCCTTACAAACAGTTTTTCCCCTCATTATATCACTTTTTATATTCATATGCGACTCCCATCCTTTGTTAGATATAAGCGTCCTGCAGTAAGTCCGTCTTCACTGTTATTGCTATGATCGGTCTCAGATATCACAAGACCCTCCCTCATATCTAGGAATGGAGATTCCGCAGTCTCTCGCAGTGAGAGATAATGGAATGCGGGATGATAATGGATTCCGGATTTTATAATGACAGCCGTTCCGGGATGCGTCGCCCCCTTAATTGGAAGGTGGTCTTCAGCGTGTGTGGAGGTTACAGGAAGCACCCTTGTTATTTTCTATCGTTTCTCTGTCTGGACTTTTACGTATTAAATTACTCTGACATTTCTTATTTTAAAGTCAGTGGTGACTGCCTAGGCACAACAAGTCCGAGGTAACATACTTACACATAAAATATCTGAGACCTTCCATATGCCATTTCGATTTTCACTGGTGGCACCTAATCTAATCGCTAGCAGGGGTAAATTGATTTAAAAGTGCCGAGATCTTATTATGGGCAAGATGGCATTCAAGACAAGAGGTTTACGGCCATCCCAGGAGCTGAAATCCGGGCAGGAGTTAACTGCTAATCCGAAAATGAAGCTCTCAACGCTGCATCCTAACTCAGGCTTGCGAGGGACGCCTACCTCTGACTGAGTGGAGTTACTGACGGCCTGCCTTTAGTCTCACACACCCGCCCTCTGGAACCCACATTGTGGATCAATATGCTCGGTGGGTGGCTGTCCGGGGCATGAGGCCACAGTCTCCAAGCAAGGAAGGCAGCCTCACATGATGCGGCCGGCTGCAAGGTCTTCTGGGTACTGGAGCGTTCAGCACCGAAGGGCAGACAAGCGCAGGCCACACTTTGCAGTCCCCCATGACTCGGGCAAGGCGCTAAGGTAGCGTGCTCCATCTCGCGACTGGCCGCTCTCCCCCTCCCCGCGTCTGTACCCCGACGCTCCGTGACGCAAAGGCCACTTCACGGCACTCCTGAAGCTCTTCAAGTGCGAAATGACCGCCGACGCACTTCGCTTCCTCAAAATCCTCTCGTTAAACTGATTCATAACATGGATTTCGACTCGCGCTGGAGAAATAGCCACTACGCACACGCCGGTGCCGGGAGAAGTGTCCAATCAGCATAAGCGACTTAAACAGGCTGCTGGTTTTTGCAGCGCGTGAAGAAAATTAACCTTGAACATTACAGCAGTATTCACATAGGTCGCAAACACCATTTGGAGACAACTTCATCTTAATGGAAAACATTAAAGAGCCAGCTTAAATAAGATACCCTTCCCCATTTCCCTCCCCAACCCCCCCCATTGTAGTAAGTAGAGAAGGGTCAGCCCACCCACTGACTCAGGGCAGCAAGACTCAGGTGAACCACACCTACACGGAAGCTTGGGAAGAGATTTTTCATACAATACCACACAATGGCGACTTCAGCCCTGCTGGCTACACCTTTCATAGCATCCGCGTTCACAGGCAACGTGATACAGATCTTCTCAATGCTGTTCATGAAAGCGGGGAGATTTTGTAATTGTGATTTTTAATGGATAATGGGTATTCAGTTCTGAATAAGTCCTTGGGGGTCGAATGAAGAGAAATCCAGAGGAACAAAACAAAAACGTGGGCAGCAAAAAGCCCGTGTTGTGTGCGCACGTGTGTGTTGTGTGCGCACGTGTGTGTTGTGTGCGCACGTGTGTGTTGTGTGCGCACGTGTGTGTTGTGTGCGTAATTTCCAGGGTGGCCACCACAGAGCCCATATCATTTCTCTAATACTAAAGCAGAACTCAAGTCTGTGTTAATCTGACTCTCACCTCTGCACCTACCCTCGGGTCACACCGCTACATTCTCACTTTACAGGCATGCAAAGGCAGCTCTTCTGCTCAATGTAGCCCACAAATTTCTGAGAATTGGCTAACATAACGAAAAACAGGGAAGAGAGGCAACAAAAGCCACCCATTTCTTAAGCGAATGGTTCAGTCTTACCTTGCCCTCCTGCTCCTCAAACACGGACTGGTCCACATTGCAAGCAAATAGGGAGGTGGGCAGATCATTGAAGTCAGTGATGTGGTGGAGTCCGTCGTCCAGCAACGGGTCTCCAAAAGAGTTCTGCAGGACAAGCAGCTCCTCTCCACCCAGGAGATAAAAGTGTTGGTAGAACGCGGTGTTTCTCATCTTGGGGAACAAATGCTCTCCTTTCATGACTGAAAAGCACAAGTAGGAAAAAAAAGGGACTTAGACATCTTCTGGTGACAAGCTATCAATCCTCTATTCTGGAGTCAATAACAAGGCATGAATTTGAGTTTTGGACCATGGGAGGTTAAATCACACAAATTCAGCTAGTTTAGTACTCTACAGGATCAACCCCATCACTCTCTGCTCTCTCCATCTTATTTTTGATGCTCAAGCTGCTTGCCTCCACCTCATCGTGACTGACTGATGTTTTCATGATTTTATGAGATGGGGGGGGGGGGGGTGCGTGCTCAGAAGAGAGAGGCAGGTGAGCAGGGCCTGGTGTGCTAATTTTGCCTGTTCCTCAGTCCCTCTGATGTGTACAAACTGGTGCGTTCTGCAGCCACGCTCTGCACAGCCCTGAAAGCGGCTCCCGCATCTCTCTCCGGGCTCTCGTGTCCTGACTATCCCCCATCTGTTTGCCTTTTTGTACCCCCCCAACTCCACCTCTGCCAAAAACCCCTTTGTTTCCATCATTAAAGTTCCCAGTTCCAGGCCCAGCCTCATGTTATGTCATTCTATTTGCCATCCTGACTGGAAACCATTTCACTGGTTGCCCATAATGCAGCAGTGGCTGTCCAGTACAGTGCCTGCTTTTAAAAACGCTTTTTAAAAACAGTGCCCCTAAGCAAATGTCAGCAGTGAACGATTGCCCTTAGAAGAATAACATCCTTTAAGGATGGGGGGGGGCTTGGGAGGCGCACTTACTGTCCTGTCCCAATCCAGACATGGCCACTTCCTCTCCAAGCAATGCCATCAAGTCCATCAAAGCCTAACCCTAAACAGTGCGTGTCCACCAGTAGGGTGTCACTTTTATTAGCATTTCGTCTACTGCTTGAGATACCAGAAACTATTTTTGGATCAATGACCCATACCACCCCCCCCGCCCCAACAGACACAGACACACACACACCATGCAGCCATAAATGGAGGACCTGGGCTTGTCTAAATAATTCCCACACTGAATAAACCGTGCTAAAAATAGACCAAAGGCTAATGAAATGAAGAGATCACTGGACACTTGATTAAATTGCAACGTTCCAGATGACCCCATTTAATTTCTATATCAACCACTAGATAAGCCTGTTTGCAAGCTAGCCTTAAACAATGGTATGCATAACTTCGCTTTCAAGGGCTGCTGAAACGGCTCATACTAGTGCCTTTCAGAACAGAATTCAATACAGGAATAAAGTCACAAACCGAAAACAGAAGTTATTTATAGGTTTCCTTAATGCAATATTATATAGTAAGTACTATGATAAGATTCTTGCGTAGGTATTGTTATGGTCCAATGTGGTTTCTTAAAGCAATTCACCCGAATAACCGGGGTCTGAATAAAAAAAAACAAACAAACAAAAAACAAGTTAGCGTTTAGGTAGCGCACCTGAGATGTTTTAAAGGAAAAACCACAAGAAAAGACCGAAAAAAAGTTACGCCCCCGTTTCGTTATTTCAGCTGCAAGACGCTAAGATTCGGGCCGCAACTTTTCCTGCAGCTCGCGCACTACAGGGATATATATGGTATTTTATTACTTAGCAAGCGGCAAGGTATAGAAAGCGCCGTTTATTGTAGATTCACTATGAAAGTACATGTGTCTACCAGGAATCATTAATTAAACTGCACACGATGCGACTCATTACGTCATCCTCCCTAATGACCCGCCGCTGTTGGACTCCAGATTGGTATACATGGGATCTGTGCGAATCCGACCCCAGCACCAGTTACCTGAGCGAAACCGGACAGATCTGCCCCACTCACTCACTTCTTCATCCACTCAGTCATTCGCTCACTCCCTTCGGCACGAATAAACAATTACCTCTAAAAGCATCAGGGATGTCCGTGCAGCCGCATGCTGATTAAAAATTGATTTCCGTGATAATACCACAGACATCACAAACAAATGGAAGAAAGCCGTACTTATACTGTTTTTTTTTTTACTGCGCAGGGTGTCTCATGTATAAAACTCTATGTTAAAAGTGCTCCTATGCATTCAAATGATTAGGTCGATCAAACGCGGACAGTCACAGTGGAAACACTGTGAACAGTGCAACTTGTAGGCTCGATGGACTTGTCTCTGACGCCAGCCCCAGTTTCATCCATCCCACAATACGCCCCATAATCAGGACAAACCCCCTGTGTAATACCTTAAATGACCTTGCTGGCAAAACACCCTGCAATATTTTTCTTTCATATTTTGTTACCGGTTCTCCATTTCGGCATTGACAGTCAGACATAATACACCTGTTCCCGCAGCAAAACTCCGTGCAATAAAAACAATGAACGCTAATGCCCTTATCCAGCAATAAATCTTCATTAACCCGACATATCATAGAAAAACCCAAGTGGTCTTACTGACTGCATCATCAAAAAGTCAACTGACGTATTTACTTAAACCCGTTTGCAGTTAACCGCTTCGCGTCCGCCTCGCTCCGCTGTCTCAAGCCAAACAGGCAGGAAAATTAAGTCCAGCGTCCTTAATTAATTACGCACCACCCTGAACACCCCAATTAACATCTAAAATTCTGCTTCTGCCTGCTTGAAATAGAGTAACATAACATGATTTCCTAAATGGCTTCAGTAAGTTAACTAGTGCAGGGGGGCACTTTTCCCGTACAACGTTAACGAAAAAAAATAACACGACAGTGGGTACAGTTTGCGTCACCGGCAGAGACCCGTGCCCGCGAGTGAGAGTCGCCGTTTCTCCCGCTCACCTGCGCTGCTGTAGCTGTCCGGTGCTGCCGCCTATGCCTCTGCCGCCTCACTTTCGCTTTGTGAATCAACCTGCTGTTCCAGCTGCGAGCCACTGATCTCCTGACGTTAATGCGCTCGCTGCGAGTCACCAATGACTGGCCTCCGGCGCTCAAGTGATGTTCGCGTTACCCAGTAATGAATCACGCCTCGGTCCGCAGGGGGCGCGTTCCGGCCAATAGGATGCCGCCGTGCGGTGGCTAAAAAAAGCTGGGGGATCGACGGAGGTGCGTCAGCGCTGTCGCACCGGCGGTGGGACGTCGCCTGGGCTGTGCAGCAGGTGAACCGAGCCTCAGGACTGGCGGCGGCATTTTTCTTCATTGGTACACGGCTGTTGTTGAATATCTCTCCCGCTTGCCAAAAACGGAAGGCAGTGATTTTATAAATATGGTTCCCACAAAAATTACAGATTTCCTTGTTGGAATTAGGAATATGCATATAAGCAAAGCGTCATAAAGCAAATCAATTAACTGTAAATAAATGACGTTCAATATGTATAATTATGGGACTACAGCTAATTTTATATACATACACAGAGCGCGCGCACGCACACGTATTAGCAAATGCACACACCACACATGACTTCAAAAGCATGCATTACATTAAAATATTATTTTAGCAGAGGCGCCTACACATTTTTTAAGTTTGCTTGCATAACAGACCTTGTAGCTAAGGCAAGCTGTTTTAAGATTAAATAAGTAGGCAGCATAGTAATTTTAGGTATGAGCATTTCAGGCATCCGTAATTCAGTTCTTGTTAATGGGAATGACGTCACTTGACTTAGTTAAAGATCTGAAGATATAGAACAGAAGTGAAATGTGTCACAAATATCTTCAAATACAGTTTTACTAGTAAGAATAGACTATTGTATATCTCACATTTACATAATGATTAGTAAAAATGTAACAATTCTTCAATTCTAGGAAAAATAATTCTGAATATCTAAAATACAACTACAGACAGAAAAGGGGTGTGTTTAAATGCTATAAAAGCTTGGTATATGTAGCAGGTTTAGCATTCCATTGCAAACGTCTGTGTTTTTCCAAGATGCTGGGAGAAACGTGACACTTTCTTTGATTAAATGGACGAAAGACGTCTAGGACAAAGTCTTTATGTGGGATATAGCGAAGAAGAAAAAGCACCGGAGGCACTTTGAAAACACGCCTCCATTCCTGATGTGACTTCACCCCCAGCTTCACACAGGAGCGAGAATTGTCTCCTTTTCGAAGGAAATAAACCGCCTGATTCATTTCCTATGCCACGCTTTCATGAGTCCTGGTGTAACTGGGGAAAAGCTTGACCACAAGTACCATCAAAGCATTTGCTAATTAGGGTAGGTGCAGGGATCAGACTTTCTGCCAGAAAGAACCATTACATTTTCTAGAATCAGTGTCCTGGGTTCTTCAAACGCTATTGTGCATGGCTATTATTACAGATGTTTCCGTCGCTCTGAAACAGTAGATCAGTCTCTTACGCAACAAGTTATTTAAAACCGCGAGGATCTCGCAACGCAGAGGGGCATGCGGGTACAAACACCTTTACATTTCCATCTGTCTGTCCTCCAACTGTTTTTTTTTTTCGTTCAAGGTCACGCACACCCACTCATACACTATGGGCAATTTAGGACACATCAGTTAAGCTAAGCATGTCCTTGGGCTGAACCGGGAAAGGTAGTACCCTCAGGAAGCCGGCATGATACAGAGACAAATACACAAACTCTGCACACACCGTAGAAACGAGATTTGGATCCCAAAACCCGGAGTTGAGGTAAGTGTGCGACTCACTGAGCCTTCATGCCGGTCGTGTTTTTCTTTCTGTCACGGCTGTGCATCTTCAGAGTCCAGTATTTGTGACGTAAACACGTGTTTTTTCTTGGATAAACAGATAAAGGTCACTCTCGGCCAATTAGAAATATGCTTAGAAGCGTTCTGTGCAGTGAGGTAAAAATGCTCAGTTGCCGTCAGTCGTGGGGTAGCACAGCACAAAGGAGATGTCCGCAAAAGACGGCTCATTTTCCTCCTAATGGATAGACAAATATTGGCTACATGACTGTTGCGCGTCACCGGTTTTGTAGTAGTGCAGCATGAGTTGACTGGACTGGACATCAGAGAGAGTTTAAAAGATAGAGATGATAGCAACACTTCCTGAATATGAGGAGAAAAGACCTTTAACTCTTCGATCGTCTATCTAAAAAGCACTTATCTGGGTGTGTATTTACAGATAAATTTTATGAATCAGTGAGGGGATATTAAGTAAACTGTATGTACTTAAACACACAGATTTTATAGCTTATATAAGAAAAGGATAAGACAAGATAAGATGAACTATATGAATGCATGTTCTTAATGCTTAGTTTTCATATAATGGCAAATATTAATTATACATTTTCACAGATTAAATTGTCCTCTAAATATGACAGCCGCTGCAATGCAGTTGTAAAACAATGCAACAATTCCGTAAAAATCTGAATGACTTCCTCTTGTTTATTACTCAAATTACATTCAACTGACATGTTATTTAGATTAAATGTTCCCAGTGATTTTTATTTGCTTATTAGTCACTGGTAACCATTTAGGAGCCCACAGATGTCTCTAAAGCTCAGTGTTTACAGAATGACTTAAAATTCACAGGGTTTTCCTGCCAAGGTTGGGTACTGAAGAGAGAGGCTGTTTCTGGTGCGACATGGCGTGGTCCAAAGTCTGGCGGAGGACAGACTACATCACACACTGGTTCCTGAACGCCGTAGCTCCACCCCTTGGTGTGGCGGACTACCTGCGAGCATACTGCACTGAGCAGGGCCCATCCGGCTGCTGGGTCCCGACCAGGTGGAGTGAGCTCTGCAGATACAACCAACATTGCATGATTATATGTTATATATCTTATTTACAGAAATATATGTAGTTTTCCCATTTTTAGAGTTGTCTATAGTTTGTACAAGAAAGATTACTAGGTGCTCAAGAAAATATATTCCTACAGATTTAATATGTATGCAATATGTATTCAAAGAAACTGCTTAAAAACCGAGAAATGAAATAAAGTGTGTTTAATTTTACTTTACATTTAATTTTGCAGTCGACGGCACTTAACAGACTGAGGTCTGCTACAGAGATCTGAAGCCTTATGCTTACAGGATGGGGCACTGAGTCCAGGAGAGTGAACTTATACTTAAAGAGGATCAGGCAGATGAACATGTGGATCTCCATCAGGGCGTAGGACCTGCAAGAACAGGAGAGGTTCCTCTCTTCAATGTCTGACCTCCATGGGGGCCTTGGTGAAAGCCATCAGAGAAATTACTGCTCCGTCAAAGTCGGGGCATTTCTCAGCAAGGAACCGGACTGGATCCCCACTACTCTGGGTAGCTGTTTGTGAAGAAGAGGCTCAAAGAACTCAAACTGGCTCACACCCGAATCAATGTGTTTTACGCCAGCGACCCTTTCCCCCTCTCACCGGTCAATGCTGATGTCATTTCACTCTGCCGCCCACGGGGCTGTGGCTCCGCCCTACGCGCGTCAGCGCTGTCCAATGAGAACCTGCAGCCCGTAGTGTTAAATAATGCAGATGGCTGACACTGCATGTGTCAAAAGAGCTCAGTGCTAGTCTTCAACCCTCCCAAATCTGTATAGAGGTTGAGTGTTGAGGGGGGACAGTGTTAACTGATATTATTTCCTTCAGACAAATTTGTGCACATTTGTACGAACAGGTTCAACGCCATAGCATGGAAGATAGATAGTTGGACGCGCACTCTGACGTCAGTGTCGCGTTAGCATCCTGACTGAGCGTGACTAGCGATCAACTCGTCAACCCTGGTTCCCAAAGGTAGCTTAAAGAAAGACAAAAAAAAGTTGGGAGGGGATTCAGCCTGACACGAGGGTGACGATTCGCTCGTTTGAGCTGTGCTTCCTGCAAAGCTATGGCAGCTGGAGCCTGAAACCGTACGGGAATGTGTGTGTGTGTGTGTGTGTGTGATGGCAGGTCGGGGAGGAGAGCGGGTGCTGATGCTGAATGCAGCTGTATCACGGAGCTTTATCTGTCATAATAACCTTGAGGGCAGCGAGCAAACAATGAGTCATGGTGGGCTACCGTGTCAGTGACGCACACAGGCAATCTCCCGTAACAACACAGCTCAGGAGAAAACGGGAGGCTGTGGCGCCCGGGCCTGACACTGCGGTTGGAGGAGGCCGTTCTGTCCCTCTGACATGAGGGGCACGCTGCCAGCATAGAGGTAGAGATGCTTTTTAGATAGTATCTCGAAATAGTGCGAAACAATCACACCGTACCAACGTATAGAGAAATGGGTTAAAATGAGGATTCTTATCCATGCATCCATTCAGGAACCTGAGATACCCGAAAGGCAGGCGTCTGTGCTCACGCTCTGCTATTTGAGGAAGTACACGGTGCCAGGTCCATTTCTGTCCTTCAAAACATGAAAGAGCTTTTTTTTTTTTTCTCTTGGATGTTTCTCAACTGTTGTCTGGACTTTATTCACATGTTCCTCAAAGCGGGGATGAATTCTGGGAGCCTCTCCAGGAGAGTGATGTCTGCCGCTGGTGCCTCAGACCGTGGTGAACATCTGCAGCTGGGAATAGTCTTCTTGTCCCAGCCCTGCGCTGAGCATCGCAGGCTGCCCCTGGCCATTCGGTCGCCCTGGAGACCTCTGATGATAGCATTGCCTGGGTCCCAGGAGGTGCCGGAGTGGGGGCTGGTGAAAGGGGATGTTTTGAGCACTGCATGCAGGCTATGAGATGGATAATGTGAACAGTGTGGCAAGCAAGGGAACTGGCTCAGGGAAGAGGTCATGGGCTGAACATCAGCATAGTTGAGCTCCAGACACCTGCAATCCATTTAACCCCCAATTCCTATTTAGAAGTGTAGGGTGCCAGGCCTCCATCTCCACCCTGCATTCCCAGAGTGCCAGGCCACAACTTCCACCCTGCAGAGTGCCAGGAGACCATATCCACCCAGCAGAGTGCCAGGCCTCCATCTCCACCCTGCACTCCCAGAGTGCCAGGCCACCACTTCCACCCTGCAGAGTGCCAGGAGACCATATCCACCCAGCAGAGTGCCAGGCCTCCATCTCCACCCTGCATTCCCAGAGTGCCAGGCCACCACTTCCACCCTGCAGAGTGCCAGGCTCCCATATCCACATTGTAGTCCCAGTGTGCCAGGCTCTCATCTCTACCCTGCAGAGTGCCAGGCGACCATCTTCACCCAGCAGAGTGCCAGGGGACCATCTCCACCCAGCAGAGTGCCAGGCGACCATCTCCACCCAGCAGAGTGCCAGGCGACCATCTCCAACTTGCATTCCCAGAGTGCCAGGCCACTATTTCCACCCTATAGAGTGCCAGGCTCCCATCTCTACCCTGCAGTGTGCCAGGCCACCATCTCCACCCTGCATTGATTACTAGGCGTCCTTCTCTCCTTCAGAACCCAACACTGAAAAGCTTAGTAAAATTTGCACTTTTGTAGAACTTGGTTTTTCTTTCTTTTAATATAGATAGCTACATTATGGAAATTACCTGCATTATCCGTCATTCAAATGAATCGTTTGATACTTCCACAATAAAAAAAATCTATATTTGTTTATTTATTCATTTATCCATCTATCTGTCCATTCAGTAGATGCTTATCCTGGTCGGGGTGTTTGGGACTATTTGACCCTGCATTGTCATACGACTTCCTTTAATAAGACCAACCACCTTTCCTCGCCTATAACTGTTCTGAATTCATCCTCACGTTTCGCCTTGCGGTCATGAATTAGTACTGATATTAAAGCGTTCCCCAGGGATGATCTTAATTAGCCCCTCGGGACTGTGTATATTGAGATCACGATCTCCGCCGCGGCCTTTGCATGAGACCAATGTCTTTTACAGTCTTAAACTTGCTTTACGTGATGGAACTTTTCTCGCTTGGTGAGAGTGCAGCCCAAAAACGAGAAAACCCATGGAAGTGAATAACAACAGGCTAACAGACGCTAAAGTGGCGCTAGCAGCACGTTTTCTTATGATAGTAAGAGATTATTAAACATAAAATCACTGAGCTACAAGATACAGCAGGCAAGAAACAGGATGAAAGACAACAGGATGTGAAGAAGCTCAGCATGTTGCACATGTCCTACCAGATGATGATGTGCTTAAAATCGAGCCCAAACTGGCACTGATGGCTGACGCCTTCCTGCATCGCTGTGCAAGACAGCAGCGCTCTAAACAGCACAGGCTTCCTTAGAGTTCTTCTCCCTTAATCGCACAACTTTGACCTAACAGTCAAGCCGTTGGAGAAATTAATTTAGTGCCCAAAAAAGTTTTTATGAAATGCATTCTTGGATTATGGCTCCGCATCTACTAGAGACAATGCAGTTTGATGGCTAAAATCTACGGCTTGCTGGCCAGCAATATACATTTCTGAAAAAAATATTATTCGCATATATAAATAGAAACATTTTGACAAACGTTACATGAATTAAGAATTGTTTGTGTGTTGCAATGTCAATTTAACTGTCAATTTAAAACTGGGTCTAAATTTCATTATTCTATTAACTTTAAGGTACAGACTTACTAAAAGCTGTTCATTTTGTTATTATCAAAAGTCATTAGATTTGGGTGATAATTGTTGCTTGCACTATAAAAAAAAAAAGTTCCATTAACTGTCAGTGTACGAGCCCCAAGCTCAATTTTATTGTTCATTAACATCTGTGTGGTTCTGGAATCATCCATCCATCTATTTCATTATATTTACTTGTTTAAAAATAAACTATGGATGCTGAAAAGAAAGCTTTCTGCTATACATAAGGACTCACATACTTATTTGGGAGTGCAGCAGTTAGAAGCCTCATACGTATGATGAGATGTGTTATACTAAGGAACAGATTTAAAATCACTGAGAGGCAAACATACTGAATGTATTACCGCATGCGCAAACGTTTAGAGGCAGGCAAAAAAAAGCTGACATATTCTTTGCAGTTAGACCATACCCCTCAACGCAGACATACGGAGTATTACAAACTCATTCAGAGACCCCCAAACTTACCAAACCTCAAAACACAAGATGGCCGATAGTCTTTTGAAGATGAAGCTGAAATGTATGTTTGTCTAACCTTCCTGGGCACTGGTTACGTCCTCCTCCAAATGCCACGAACCCTTCCAAGAAGACATTCTTTTCTAAATCTGCTTTCTCCCACCGTTCCTGTGGGAAGGAAAGTTTTATTGGACAAACAAGACTTCCTTATTAAATCCAAAGCCTCAAGCGCACCCTCTGCTCTAAGGCTTGACTCTGAGTGGGGTCGGTATGACTCTGAGTGGGGTCTGCATGAGTCTGACTGAGGTCTGCATGAGTCTGAGTGGGGTCTGCATGAGTATGAGTGGGTCTGCATGAGTATGAGTGGGTCTGCATGAGTCTGAGTGTGGTCTGCATGAGTATGAGTGGGGTCTGCATGACTGTGAGTGGGGTCTGCATGAGTCTGAGTGAGGTCTGCATGAGTATGAGTGGGTCTGCATGAGTATGGGTGGGTCTGCATGAGTCTGAGTGTGGTCTGCATGAGTATGAGTGGGTCTGCATGAGTATGAGTGGGTCTGCATGAGTCTGAGTGAGGTCTGCATGAGTCTGAGTGGGGTCTGCATGACTGTGAGTGGGGTCTGCATGAGTCTGAGTGAGGTCTGCATGAGTATGAGTGGGTCTGCA
>JABFDZ020000043.1:7207401-7223266 GCA_019775955.2 Pollimyrus isidori
ATATATATAAAAATCCCGCTTCAAACCCAAAATCATCCGTCAGCTTTGACTCGGAAAATGACTGCTGTCTCAAGTGAGTGAGTTTAAAAAAAGCAGAAGGCGTTAGTGCGTTCCAATCTTGTCCGTTGGTACTGTACAATACTATCGACCTGCATGGTATGTATGGCGAACACTGATAGGCCAATGAGATCCCAAGTGGCTCATATTCACAGCTGCTTTAAAAAAAAAAAACAATAACAACATTTGTGTCGGACAGTTTGAGTCTAGTATCTATGTTCCCCCCCCAGGAAAACCCTGGGGCAGACAGTGTGCTACACTACAGTCTCCCATCCTGGCCTTTCTTGTTCTAATTCACCAAGAAAAAAAAAATAAACAAATAAACAGAACTGGGAAAGATCTCCCACCAGGCACTGCAGTGGAAAGCCAATCAGCGGAAGATCCCACTGAAACTGGGCTTTCCTCACACGATGGGAAGGGGGTGGTGGGGGGAGGCAGTGAAAGCCCCCCTCTGAGAAGTCTTCCCATCATGCAGTGAGATCGGCTGGCCAGGACCGCGCCGGGCCCCGGGCCCCGCCATCGCTGTCCGTGAAGCGCTGTAGCGGACTGGCCAATGTGGCTCGCCAGGCAAAAGGGTCCTCTTCAGGCTTGGGGGATCGGCCACTCTGTCCGTCTCCTGGCTGGGAATCGCAAGCTCTAAAGTAGGTAACCGAGAATGAGCGCTCCGCCCGCAGCCTACGACGTCCAATCAGCCATCTATCCACCCCCCTCCAATCCCCACCGAAAAAATAGAATTTCCTCAGAATCCATCCTGCTGGAAATTAGAAGCAGACTTGTAAAAAAATATAAATATCTCACTGTAGGGCAGCAGTCCCCAGTGATCAGACTGTCACTCGGTTAGGAGCTGCTGCAGGAGGCTTTTCTGCTGGGACTGGGCACTCTGGGCGGCTGCCCCCCCCTTCTGTGACGCCATGGGGCCCGGCTGGTTCAGGTAGGAGTCGCTGCCCACCAGGTTGACGGTGCACTGGACGTCAGCAAACACCTGCACCTGCTGTACCTGCAGGGGAGCAGATGGCACAGCGGGGACCATCAGCCACGCTCGGCCGGACCAGAGGAAGCCTGGCGCGCGGCCCGCTGATCAACTGTCCATGCGGCACCAGTCCATGTCAAACTGGGATTCAGCACCATGGACAGCCACCCGCCTGACCCATGCACGGCCTGGGTCAGTGACAGGATGCCACTTTGTGGTAAGACTGAACATATGTCTATAGACAGGGAGCTGGAACGAAACATGGAGCCTAAGGTACCAAAGCACTTGAAATGGAATGAGACTGGACTTGCTCCAAATATCTAGATGAATAAGCACTTAAATCTGAGGCACAGAAGAGGCCATAAAATGTTATTTGGATAAAACTTCTACAGAAAACTCTAATATGTTTCAAAAGATGATTACATTCTTCCTTTCCACATTTCTAAACGTACTGGGTTGAAGCTCACATGCTGCTCACCAACCTGATCATTACACATCGAGCTGATGTTGCCCAGGTTACTGTTGCCCATGCCAACAGAAGGTCCCATGGGAGTCAGAGAGCCCACGCCGGCAGATCCACCCGCCATTGAGACGGTGATGCTCATGTTGTTGTACACGCCCTGTTGTCCAAAGGCCTGGGATGGAGTCTGTCCGGACTGGCTGTACATACTGTCAATCAACATTAACGCACCAGTCAGGCTTTCGCACTGCTTAATGTCGCCAAGCCCCACCCCCCTCTACAGTGTTTCTACGCTGCCGCCATACCCGTTGTTCCCCATGCCTCCTTGCTGCCAGCTCTTCATGTCAGGCGACTGGTAGCCCATCGAAGGCTGGCTCTGTGAGAGCAGAGGCGTCTGAGGCGTGGACATCTGTGGTGAGAGGAGGGGGCTGGTAGGGCTGAGGGCTGGTGCAAAAGGTGGCTCCCCCTGCTGGACCATACCTGCACGAAGACAGACCGCCACTGAACCACTCCGCAGGACCACAAGCAGCAATTTGCACGTGCTCTGCGAGATTTTGCCGCAAGTTACCGAACGACCAATTCTGGAGATCGTTAAATTCCGTAGCAATTAATTCTCAAGCATAATAGAGAAAACAATAAGAGCAGGAAACGATTCAAAGATAAGCACTCTTGGATCCGTGAAGAGTTGCACATGATTGTTTCAGTGTCTCGACCTCATCTGGAGACCACCGCAAATTGTAGTTTTTTTTTTATATATATAAAACAAGGTTGTACTGACTTGTAGACGCCACAGAAATTAGGTCAGCATCAGATTTTCACCCAAAAACACATCACAAAATAGTACCTTAAATTCCTTCATTCAATAGTATAATATTCTTGGCCATACTTTTTACAACTCATTAGTTTCCAAAAAGAGTTAAGGCTCCAATTTCAATATGTCTGAACCAATCAAGGCTTATAAAATGAAATCTGGAAGGTGTCATGCACTCTGGTGGCCATAAGCTGAATGACATCACCTGGCTTCGTCCTTCAATAACACCGCTCTGTGGATTTGCTTATGGGACGTTCCTTTCTTTTTACGATCTGAACCCCAGGGTCACTAGAATCTGTAATCCCCCCCCCAAGGGCTGTGGGTTTGACGCGTCAGCTCCTTCCCAGTCCACACCAAACCAGAACCACCCAGCAAACGCAGGACCCGTAGGCCTCAGCCGGCATCTACTTCCGACCCGAACGATTCCTTTTTCACGGGGCTCGCACAGCACAGCTAGTGGCGGCCAACCCGCGCCAACCTGCCCACGTTCGGCAGATGGTCTGGCGCCGATTTTAGAACCCAGAATGCCGTGTGCACGGTAAACAACATTAGAACACTGCTGCTCTTGAAGTGTAACACCTTTGCCCATTAAGCGGAAGGTAAATATTTACCCCTTTCATTTCAGAAATATGTGGGTGACCTGTGTGAGAGAACATTAATAACCGTGAAAGAAAACATTTTAATTTTTTTTTTATGCACCCATAAGGTCATTTTGTTCCTGGCAATTAAACGTGATAATATTGTTACTGATGGTGCATAAAGAAATAACTGGTAGCAGGACAGCGGACTCACCTGCTCCCGCAAACTGCTGGAAGGGGGCGGACTGTACTGCTGGGTTCACCACGCCACCGAACTGGCCCTGCATGCCTGCCATCATACCCTGGGACACCACGGGCCCCCTGCCGCCCATCTTGGGGTCTGTCGGCACCCCTCCCATGGGATTAAAGTTGCCGGGTGAGCTTGGGGTGTTTCCTGGCCCGGGGCTGTAACCCGCGGGGTAGGCGAACTGCGGAGGCGGCTGCTGCTGCGGAGGCTGCTGGGGGCCCTTGGGGCCCCCTATCGGCCCCGGCGCCATGCCCTGCCTCATCAGCATGGCCTTCTGCTGCAAGAGCTGCCTCTGGCGGTGCTGGAAGCTGTACAGCTCCCGCTGCCTCTGGGCCATCATCTGCGCGTTCAGTGGCGGCTGGAGGGACAGAGGACGGCGAGTCGCATTTCACACGAAGGCCAGTAGGTGGAGCAGTACCATAAAGGCTCCCGTCAACCTATGAGGGATTTTACTTTTGCGTGTATCCCGTTTTATTAACATGACAAGTTTTGTTCTATCTACTTGGACCACAGGCTGCTGAAGGTTGCAGCAGCAGGGATAAGACAGCAGCAAGAGCCCCTCACAGCAGCACAACAAAACGTCACGAGGACTGCAAGATAAACACTTGTGTGCTGTGGTAGATGCGGAGGGAGTAAAACAGCAGTGCTTCACTCATTCAGGGTAGGGATACGACAAACATCTCGCTCACCATTACAGAGGTAAGCATACAGATGATAAACACACAGATCAGGCAAAAAAAAAAAAAAAAAACAGTCAGGTCCGGGTATCGTCACACCTGTGAGGGCATCTGGGGCTGCTGCATGCCCTGTCGCATGCCCATGGCGAGATGCCCTGTCCCTGGGAACTGGCCGATAGCTGCCATCCTGTTCTGGTGCACGATCTGGAAGGGGAGCACGGGGACTCAGGGCAGGGAGGGCAGGCTTTCACTCATTCTGTATCGCCATTTCACGGAAATTCACAAATATTCTGTTTGTTTTCAGCTCATTTCTTGCATTTCAAGAATGAATGATGCCAAGTTACTCAAAATTCATTAAACTCAAGTACTTTTATGCGATGTTAAAATGCAATTCTTATGGTGCTGTATCAGTGGTTCATGGAGATTCATACCAGGAACAGGATTGAGTACCATAGAGATTCATACCAGGAACAGGATTGAGTACCATAGAGATTCATACCAGGAACAGGATTGAATACCATAGAGATTCAGGTTTCCTCTACTGGAGCTTGAGAGAGCTGCGCCGTGCGACATGGCGACCTGCGCCGTCGTCTCACCTGCTGCTGGCTTTGCAGCCTCTGCTGTAGCTGCATCCTGAGCTGGTTGGGTACCCGCGGCACGCCTGGCCGCAGTGCCATGCCCATGTTCCCAGGGAAGGCCCCGCGGGGTGAGCAGAAACTCATGCTCTGCTGCTGCGGGCGGCTCACGTCCTGCGGGAACTGTGAGGAGCCAAGAGGGAACTGCGGCTGGTACGCAGGCAGCTTAGGGTCCATGGGCATGGGGGTGGAGGGCAGGGGCTGGGCAGGATATTGCTGGGACAGGGGGTCTAGGCAGCCGCCCTGGGGGAATGACAACATAACCATCAGACGTGACCCATCGCACCCAACTAACAGCCTGTTCACCCCCTTTCCGTCTGGAAAAAGGGTCTGGGACATTCAGTCTACCGTCACCACCAAGCCCTGCAACAGTCATTTCATCTGTTCATCCCAGTACCCATGGCAACCACTCCATGTCAATCAGGCTCCCTCCTACCCCAAAATATTGGCATTAGTCTGTCCATTTGCAGTCTGCTGTTTGCATGCACTGTCCTGCACCACTGCTTACTTGCATTTCATTATACGATGACATCAGCAATGATGCACAGCCGTGTATTTTAAATTAACCTCCCCTCCCAATATTTCTTGCTGAAATGTTCTTGTCTCAGCTGTTTGAATCATGTTGAATTTAATTTCCTGTGTGTGAAATGACAATACGGTCACTTGACAACAAGGCTGGTTAGTTCTGGGACTGTCAGTACCCATGACAACCACTTCATGGCAACCCATGAGGGATGTACGCCATAGCCTAGGGGGGGGGGATGTGACGTCACTGTGCCATCGTACAGTACGCTAGGCTTTACAAATGTTTTACACCGTGCCACTTTCTTTCCTGTCTCTGGGAAAGTACAGGTAAGGATTTTGCCTATAGCACACAGCCCTGGTCATCAGGTTTTTGCAGGCCCTTTTCCATCCATCACTACTGGATACTTGGTACAAAGACAAAGAAACTCATTACCCAACACTATCCTAATAATAAGAATTACAGCCCAGTCTAACACTGATTTTGCTGTCTCATCCCATTCTAAGTCCCAGCCTCCATCTAGTGAGCTGCACGGGAATGATGTCTATCCCCATCCACATGCGTACCGGCACGCACGAGCGCGTTCCACCCCATCCTGATGTTCACCAACACACCAGTAATACAGAGTAAAAGTCAATTTAATATCACAATTATTAAATTACTGACTTGGCACTTATTCAAACCAAATTATCCAAGCATTTTTACTCTGAGGGTGTAAAAAATAAACGCAGAATTCATCTGAAATTGGCAAAAAAACATTGCATAGTAGCGCATTTCTCGTGCATTTGGACAAATTATTCTTCAGCTGCCCTGTGCAGTCCATGCTACACAGCACCAGCTGGTGTTGGGGTGAGAACACATAATTTAACAGAACTAAATAAATTATAACTAATATAGCAGATGTAAGAATATGCATTAATGAGCAATCTCATTACAGTTACCGTGGTGTCACCATACAATTTATAACCATCCCTGTGGGAACACAAAGATCATCTCCTTTCCACCCGTTACTGCGGGAATATTTTTTTTTTTTTCCTCGCATTCCCACAGATTACTGTGGATGTCTGCAGTATTATCTGCAGTATTATCTGCAGTATTATCACCATTCCCACGCAGCCTTCTACCTCCAACCACACCCCCACCCCACTCCAGACCAGACCAAACCCCCAGCCCCAACTTCGCCCGCAGCTGTGACGCCACCCACAACCCACAACACACCTGCACCAGCTTATCGATGCCCAGCGCTCGGTCCAGTTCCGCCAGCTCGCTCTCGTCCGTGCCGCTCAGGAAGGACACCAACTGGTCCAGTAGGGCCTTCTCGTCACTGCGTCCCTCTGGGGTGGTGGGGGGGCACAGCATGTCATCCAAGGTGCTGGGGGTGCACTGCCTGCAAAGTCAGCGGAGCACAGAGAGGACGGAGTCTGAGACGGGCGTGCCAGGCCCAGGGCCACAGTGCCAGGCCAGTCGGTGGGCATACGCACTCCTGAGTAGGCAGAGGAGCCTGAGGGGCCCCTCCCATGGCCACGTCAAATGGCATGGGCTCCGTCAGACCAACTGGTGCAAACGGCTGGGGGCTGGTTAGCTCCAGTTTGGACATCCCTGCGGGGGAAGAGAATACAGTCAACGGCATTCTGGGTCCCAAACAGTCTAAGGCTAATAAAAAGCCGGCTTGACTGGAATCGCTGTGCCCGTCTGGGATCAGGACATCACCGAGGAGCTCGGAGGATCCTGGCATGATCCAGCGGAAGACAGAACCGGAGGAGCGGCGGGTACCTGCATCGCCGCCGGCAAAAGGCGCGCCGTGAGCCGGGTCCGGAAACGGGCTGCCGCCTTTGCTAGGCTGGAACGGGTCCGGCTGACCCCGGCTGGGGGTGGACGGGCTGCATAACTCGAAAGACGGCTGGAAGACGGAGCCGTCACCAAACCCTGCGGGGGAAGCGGCAGCGAGGCGCCGTGAGACGGGGGGAGAGTCGGGAGTTTCCTCCCGCCGGCACGATCCGGTCAGGCCTCTTACCGCGGGTCGGCGTGCCAGGCAGCTCCTGCTTCATGCTCACACCCTTGGGAATGTTGGTCTCCGGAGGCTGGGATGCGGCGGGGTCCTCCGGCTGCCTGGCCACAGGAGCCGTCCTCTGCGGCGCGGGCACTAGCTGATTGAAGGCGTCCAGGTCGGCGGCGGAAAACTGCAATACAGAGGTGGAATATCAGCACTGCATGCGTGGGGTGCAGCCCATCAGACCAGGGACCGAGGGGTCCGTACCGGGTTGGCGGGCTGGTCTCCAGGCTTTGGAGAGCTGGTGGTGCCACAGGTCCCTTCCCTCTTGACCTC
The DNA here is from genome assembly GCA_019775955.2 of Pollimyrus isidori. Taxonomy (NCBI): domain Eukaryota; kingdom Metazoa; phylum Chordata; class Actinopteri; order Osteoglossiformes; family Mormyridae; genus Pollimyrus; species Pollimyrus isidori. The sequence goes on from JABFDZ020000043.1 coordinate 7,214,686, forward strand.
GGTCTTGACTCGTACCGTCTGTAAGGAGAGGAGGGACGGTGGTGGCAGGTTCTCCAGGTCCTTCTCGTCCGTGTCCAGGAGGAAGCGTAGCAGCTGGTGGTCCTGTGGCGGATCCTGAGATTCCCTAGCGGGGCTGGCGGGCCTCTCCTTCTTAATCTCCGCGTCCTTCTGTGCGGCACTGGCCGCCAGGCCAGAGTCAGACACGCCGGCGCTGGGCTCCGTGGGGCTGCTGTCCTGCAGGAGGCGGTGCAGGATCTTGTGCCGCTCCGTCAGCGAGCTGTGGGAGGCCGGGCACGGGCCGCTCACCGGGGGCGACGCCGCGGCAGACGGCCGGCGCTCAGCTGGACGGGCGGCGCTGTCCAGGAGCTGGTTCAGCAGCTTGGGGTTGCCGAGCGACGGCAGGGCCTTAGCGGCATCCTCAGGGGGGCCCTCGGGCGGCTTGGCAGGAGGGGGGCGCACCGGAGAGCTGGCTGGGGTAGCACCCTGCCTCTGAGGTCGTGGTGAGGGAGTGGAGAAGCCCAGGGTCCCCTCGCAACCCGATAACTGCCGAGTGAGGCCGCCTCCGCCCCCGCCTCCGCCCGCTGCTCCCGCGGGGGAGTGCAGACCTGGCGTGGAGGGCGAGAAAGGGTTCCCGGGGACCCGCGGACTACCCCCCAGGCCAGGGCTGCCCCGTGGCGGCCTAGGGGACATGAAAGAGGTAGGGGTCGCCCCCAAGGGGCTACTGAGAGGAGAAGGGCTGTTGACCTGCTGAGGGCACATCCTGTTGGGGGTCAGGTAGCCAGCGGAATGGCTGGTGGGCGTGGCCGGCCCAGTGCCGCCGCCGTTAAGCTGCAGGCCGAGGCCCGCGGCCTGGCTGAGGTCACTGCTGGGCTGGACAGCAGGCGAGCGGGAGGGCTGGGCAGGGGCCGGACTCCCGTGCTTTGCAGGGAGGCTGGGGGTAGTGTTTTCCTGAGAGCTAGCAGTGTTGTGTTCCCTGCAAGAGGCACACAGGTCCCCGTGAGCACACGAGGTCGGCGACGTGCACAACGGACGCCGTCGGCCAGCGGGGCACCCTACCTGTCGATGGTGTGGATGCCCATGATGAAGGGCTGCACGTCGGGGTTGGGGGGGCAGCAGAAGCGGCAGCGGGTCTGGGCGCCGAGCGTGGTTCCGTCGTTGAGGGTGAAGCGGTACACGGGGCTGACGGCCGTGCCGTGGGTGATCACTGGGCACACACACAACTCCGGCCTTTTACACCACTGCCCCTTATATCTATTTACGCACCAACAGGTGGCGCCACAGAGCTGCAGCATCACAGAAAAGATCCCTGGCTTTTAAGCTAATAACTGGCTCCGCCCTCCAAGGCCCAGGCCGGTGGTATCTAGGCCCTGCAGTCTCACCCTCGTGCAGCATCTGCTTGGCGTGAGATGGGTCCTTCCCCTGCGGCTGGAAGAAGGCATAGATGCACTTCCGTACCAGGTCCTCCCAACCGGGCCGGCCTGTGGCCCTCAGGGCGCTCGTCTCTATGGAGATGATCTTCCCTGTGGGAGGTGGGGGCAGCTCACAGTTAACACACAATGCGTCTGTATCGGTTGTGGAGTCAATTCAAAGAGACACTTCACAAGGACAGTGCCGTTTAGGATCTGCGCGGCCAATGCTGCAGCCCACTCAGCTTTACCCTGCACACCGTGTGCTTGTCAGTGCTTATTTCTTGTTAGAGTCTGGCACTACCTGCCAACGGTACACCACCGATTTTAGTTAGCTACACTGAAATTTAGCACCTGCCAACACCCAGCACTATAGTCAGGGCGAGACTATATGGATAGTTAAACAGACGAACAATCAAAAAGATTGAAACTTCTTAAACGATTGCAAAATGTAAAATATTTATCACTACTGTTGTGCTTATAGTTTACAGCTGGGCAAGATCGCATTTCACTGCGCATTATACCAGGCACGATTGTGAATGAGACAAAAACGACTTTGAAACTTCAAAACGGGGAACGACAGTCGTTCTGATCATTACAGGCTGACCTCCAGCACCATGAGATAATGGAGATAAGAAGACGGTTGCGGACTTGTTCCCTCATCGTATTCCCGGTAATCCGCTGCACGGCAGCCCACCTGTGGGGTCCTGCTTGGTGATGAAGGACTCTGTGTTGACCGGGATCTGCTGGGAGCGAGGCGAGCGACAGGCGATGCAGATGAGGCAGCTCTGGAGGTCTGCGCAGATGAAAGGGGGGCGGGGTTAAGGACGTCGCTAAAGTAGCTAACATCCTTTAGCACAGACAGTAAACCACATTAAGGCTGCACTTAAGTATTTTGACCAGCCTTGGTGGGACGTACGTGATAGAAGGTGTGCAGGTCTTCACAAACATGACACGGCAAGCAAAACGATTGCTTTTATACACCAGGAAATGAAAATACGACGAAGTGACATAAGGGGAGCCCTTTGCGGGGCGCCTGAGGAGAAGCAGAGCGCGGCTGGCGGGGGACTCACCCTCGGCGTCCTCGTGAAGGCCCCGGGGCTCGGGCACGGTGAAGCACTGCATCACCTCGTACTGCTGCCGGGCGTCCAGGTTCTCCGAGTCCACCTCGTCTGGCGGCCGCTTCAGCATGCGGCAGTTGAAGGTGTGGCCGTTCCTGCGCGCACTCTCCTGAGGCCAGGGCACCCCGTTTACTGCTCAGACGGGCGGGGGGACAAGCGCATTAGGGGGGGGGCACCGAAGGCTCTGTCGTCTGTCTCTGTGCACTGAGAGAGCCGATGTCACGTTGACTGTATATGCAGCCTGTCTGGTGAGAGTTCCAGGACATTCTCTCTCAGCACTTCCTAATTAAACAATTAGGTTTACTAATTAATTTAGTCATCCCAAGCTGGTTGAGTGGGCAGAAAAGAAATTCAGTGGAGGCCAGAATTACAGACTCCGGCATGAGAGTTTTAATGGTCCAAACCACATGTGGGCTTCGTCACTGCAAAGTGAGTGAGTGAGTGCGGGGGGGGGGGGGGGGCTTACCCAGGCTCTTGGGGAGCAGGTTGCGGACGAAATCATTGTGGTCGCCCACGTGCAAGATGCTGTAGACGCTGGAGGTCATCAGCTCCTCCTGCGTGTAGCCCAGGTAGGCCGTGACATTGTCGGAGACGAAGACGATCCGGCCCTCGCGGTTCACCACAAAGAAAAAGCCATCCAAGGCCTTGGGGAACGACACACACACACACACACACACACACACACACACACACACACACACACACACACACACAGGGGATTAACACACAAATTCTCCCTGCATTTTCCTTATTTTACACAGAAAAATAAGTTTCCTTATTTTACATTGAAGGCAGATGAGTCTTCCCTATGGTGATCCAGGTTCCTCGCTAATGGGCCTTATTCTCCAGTGTAACGCCTCACTGCCGTTAGAATGAAGTTAGCTTGCATTTATCCAGTTATATTTACAACCTAACGCGGGTTGGTTTAAAAAGGCACCGGAGGCCCCCACTGACCTCCAGCAGAAGAGGACCCAGGGCCTCCTTCTCCATCAGGGCCTGGCTGCTGGACGACACGTCGCTCTTCTGCACGTCGTCCTCCATCAACATCGCTGCCTTTTCTGCGATACGCCGATAGGCCGGCGTGCCCACACACACACACACGCACACACGCGCACACACACACACACACACGCACACGCACACACAGAAAGGCTGTCAGAACGGATCCCAACAGCTCCCGCATCAGTTTCACCAGCAGTCAGAAAGGCCCACGTACCGCTGAAGGCTACAACTTATACACCACAACAGGCGGCACGCGAATAGGCGCCAAGGCACGGTGTGATCGTAATTACCCGTAAAGTCAACTGTGGCTTGAGGGCCAACTGACCCGAGTTCATGCATAAAGCACCAATCAGGCATGTGGAAAAGGAGGCGGAGCCGAGACAAGCACGGGATGGAGGGGGGACGGAGGGGGGACCTTATTCTTCCATTTCCTCTTTCGGTTTTAATTTGCACTATGCATTTTCATTTTATACAGGTTACGGCTAGCAGTGCTGACCGATAAATCATATTTTCAGTCACCGTGATACAAATATGCATGATAAACACATCACATCCCATCGCCATGTATAAGAAAAATCATTTTATTTAAACATGCTGCACATTCACACTCATCATACAAACAAAGCTTTATTGATCATAACCCTATATCTGGCCCCGTAGCAACAAGTTTCATTGATTATCATATATGAAATACTTGGGATCGGCTGATCAACATTTTGTCAGTTCCGATCAGATTGCAACACACAATGGCTGATACCAAAACAAGACCTATTTTTGCTTTAATATTTTATACTAAATATAATATTCATACTTAATACACTAGTAAATACAAATGAAAAAAGGCATTAAACGCTTTAAATTAGGCTACTAGAAACATACAGAACGTATTAACCTCGTTCCATCTCGTTTGTACATCTTGTTTTTAGAATTTTTGCGGCATTTGCAGTTAAATTCGAATATCTTCCAAGCGAGGATACGCAAGTACCAAACACTTAAAATGCCATAGAATTTCTCCCACCATCAATAGACTCGCATGCACTTTGGTGCTATAGCGGCCCCTCATGCAAAGCAATTTCCCAAGAAATGCTACTTCCACCTTTCAAAACTTTGTTTTTACAAAGATTGCAAATTGTCGTGCTAATAGCTGTTGTTAAAACGAAATGCTTCTAGATTGTCACTCCCTAATCCCATGTTCTTACACTGCTCCTGCAGCAAAAGGTATGCGTATGGCCTCACTGGCGGAACTCACTGCACTCATGCCCACTGAGTGGACTGGACTGAGTGGCAGCGTTAGCATTCAGCCTGAATGCCGCTAAAATATCTCTAAAGTGCGAAAGAACTGTTGTGCGATTAGTTGTACAAAGTAATTTAAATAGAAGAGCTCTCTTTTTACACACTACATAGAGCAAGTATAGGGCGTAGATCGGTCACATTTGGCCAATACCCGATCTGTCAAATAGGTCTGGATCGGTGCCGATGCCGATCTGCACGTCTATAAGATACGTTTACCAATGTTTTAAAAAATGTGTTTTTATTCGTTATTAGGTATGGTCAAATGTATTTTTTTCTGGTCCAATCCCAATACGGATATTGAAATTTTGAGCATTTGCCTACCACAGTACCAATCTGATATTTTTTCTCCTTTATGAAAAACTGAGAATTAAATAATATATGTACCAATACATTTCAACAAACATAGCACGCTATCTGGATTTAGTGTTTGAGCAACATGTCTATTGGATTTCCCTGTTCTTAGTCATTCAAACAGTGTGGCTACAAACAAAAGCTATGCCACTACAGTGCAGGAAAAAAATACACGGCCAACATGATTTACACAAAATCTGCTTCTTTGTTTTATTTCGTAACAACAGAAGTATTTCTTAAAGTGCTAACTGTGCAATATGCTGACAAATTAAATATAATAAAAAATCAATCATAAAAATATCACTGCATACCCCAACTAACCATTTCTAGTTAAAATGAATACAAGTCTCCATTACAAAATGTACAATCGAGCACTTTTAAGTAGTAATTAAGCAAACTTTAGAAAGACTACACGTCTGAAAACTTCTGCTTAGTATAAATTTTGCTGCGTTCAGGCATAAGGAAAATCAGCAGTAGCTTTGCATACATTGCAGTTTTACTTTTTCTTCCTCTTTCAGCATAAAGTACAGAAATTACCTCCCCCACATTCGAGGGGGTTAGGGGTTCCTGCAAATGTGAAAAGTCACAAATAATACTTGGGCACCCCCTACCCTCAAACCAAAACAGTCGGCTAGCCTGAACAATAACATAAAAAGTCTATTCATTACCAATTTCTAAATAGTATTGTGCTGTACACTTTGCATGACAAATTACTTTGTCATTTTATATCAAGACCATGTTCATAGAATACACACACCATCTAAATCATGGCCCTGTACTGCTGTGTGCACCAGGAGCTCAATGTTTTGGACTCATTATTAACCCGAGATTCCATTGTCACGATGACAGCCAACATGTAAGGCTGGCTACTGGGAAAGATGTGGGACATACCCAGGCCAAGACTCTAATATCAACGATAAAGAATAAAAATCTAATTTCATGAATATTTATATATTATGTGATTTTAAATGATAAAATCATTTTCAGTATTGAATCCAGAATTTTTGCTGGTATCGGCTTGATACGGGTGGTGGGATTGGTGCCATCTCGATTAATTATAAAAAATCAGTTACATTTAGCTTAATATTACATCTGACACATTATATTATGTTTTAACAGACCTGTTTTATTAGACTATTATTGTATATTCAGGTCCTTGGTGACCATAATAGAAGACATTAGTCATTGTAAATTGCCATGTTTAATTTTCATTTAATTACTGAAGTTGTTTTCTGACAGGTTTATTTCAAGAGATGTTTTGTTGAGCTTAAGCATTTTTTAAAGGGAGCAAGAGAAAATAAATTAATTTCTTATAGGCAATGTTTTATCTATATTAATGTTTGATTTAATTAGTTGGATATTCATGTATGATTTGTTCAATAAAAGCATGTTAGAATTTCTTTATTCAGTGGGCAAGGGCAACGCAATGTTTGTGGTCTATGTTAGCAGTGCACCTATTAAAGCGGAAGACGTAGAAGCTTTACAGCTAACATGTACACTTCAATATTTATCGCAGGTCGTCATCGCAGATTTTTTTAAGGAAGTTTTAGCCTTGGTAACCTGCCACACTTTGAGGTTCGAGGCCCTTGCTCTTTCGGTAAGTACCATGGGCCGGTGAATGACAGGCACCTGCTACCAAAGCCCTGTCTGGCACGTATTACCAGGGTGCAATGGGGTAGCGGGGAGGGGCCCAAACATGCAACAAGGTGCTTACAAACCAGGCTGGCATGGAAGCACAGCCTAAAAATGGAAAAAATGGCCATCAGATGGACATGTCATAATGCGTCATGTATGGTATTTAATAGGCTTGAAAACGGATATGAGCAGGGGGGGGATCCCTACACAAGCAATTGTAATTTTTAATTTAAGAAACATCAGGGGTTCACTGCTGCGACTTCAATCAAGGTACTCAAATCATTTTACAGAATAAATCAGCTGAAGAACAAGAAATGGTATAATTACAAGCTACTTCTAAAGAACGCATACATTTGCTTAAATTTATGGCTGGAATAACAAGCAAAGTGTACCATCCATAACCTGTTAAAAGTAAGGATTCACTGCGCAGTTGCTTCAAAGGCAAACGCTCTTTAAGAACGGGAATGTTTTAGAATCCGATGACATGCAGAGCAGGGCTGCCTGCAGCGGCCCTGCCAGCGTAACAAGGTTAACTGGAAGTACAGGCTCGCCCAGTTTTGGTCACGAGCCGGGAAACTACATGAATGCCTCGGACTTTTGGCTGGAAATATCTGCCCCCCCCCCCCTCCACCTCGCACCCGTTCTGTCAGCCACCCCCAGCTTCCGCCAAAAGTAAACACTGGCCGCTGCTACTGCACCGAGGGGGCCCTGAATTTCGATAGCTGGGGTGTTTTTCTGGCAAAGGAGTGCAAAGTCACGTTTGCCCACAAGCAGTGCTGGCCCTGGCATGCATGCGCGTGAAGCACGATATCTATGCACTTTTTCCATTTTCATGTATTTACTTTTTTTAAAAAAAAATTAAAACTGACATTATACAGCTGAAACATAGACAGAAAGGAACGAAATACAGGCTGCGACTCATACCCCAGAAAAGGGCGAGAGAGAGAGAGAGAGAGAGAGAGAGAGAGAGGGAGAGAGAGGGAGAGGACGATCGGGGGGGTCGGGGAGGCAGTGTGCGCGCTTGGGGCCCAGTCCTCCAGGTCAGGCTGTGGCCGTCATTGGCTCCCTGCTTCTCACGCCCCCCGCCCCCATCCGGCCTTTGAAATGAAAACAGAGCGCAGAGTGGGGTGGGCCCAAAGCGGCATGCCATGGGGACAGCGGGTGGGGAGGGGGGGGCGGGGGCACCATATCCTCACTCCACCTTCCCTCTGCGGGGATTCGAACATAAACAGGGGATCTCTTTCAAAGCTTTCTGCTGCGCAACAGCACCGAGGCTAGAGAGAGAAGCAGGGAGAGAGAGGAATGGGGGGAAAAGGAGAGGGAAGAAAAAATCCTCAATCTCATTAAGGCAACTAGAGGGAAGGAGAATAATGGAGAAGTTAAATACGGAAAATGAAATAAAATCACGCATCTGGCACTGGCCCAGAACGGGCCTATGAAAAGTCACATGGCGGCGCCTGCTTCCCAGCGTGCCTCTCGCACTGCAAAACACCAAGCTCACACCTCAGTGCCATTACGCACGGAGATTACCAAACAAGGTCTGTGCCCGTGAAGGTGCCAGTCCAACGCCCCCAAAAAAAGGCTGCTGCCGTATCACCTTCGAGCTGAAGACCTCAGCTGCTACAGACGCACGCAGTTTCTTATAAGGCGACGGAGGTGAGGGAACTGGAGGAAGTGTGTTGACAGTGAGAACCGGGGAAGTGTGTTGACAGTGAGAACCGGGGAAGTGTGTTGACAGTGAGAACCGGGGAAGTGTGTTGACAGTGAGAACTG
>JABFDZ020000043.1:7237663-7250060 GCA_019775955.2 Pollimyrus isidori
TTCACCCCTCCCTATACACATCAACCCCACCACAACCACCCCCACCACACCCACCAACCCCCTCCCTGCTCGGGGGGGCGGCCCCCGGGGCGCCGCGCGTTTGGTGAGACAGCAGATTTGATTTCCCATCAGAGACGAGAGTTTTGTCTACAAAAAAAAAAAGAAAATTGCAACAATTTGAGGTAAACAGAAATAATTACACAATGACTATATGACTATTACCTGGCAACATTTGTGCTGTCATGTCAGCTATATGGAAATACAGGAAAAGCAAAACTGTGGAGTGCAATGTATGCAACACTGGTGTTCATTTTTAAATCTGAGCAAAGTAAATTTTATACTAACTAGAGGTCTTCAGACTTGTATTCTTTCTAAGGTTTGGTTAATTACTATTTAAATGCTTTATCTGTGATCCATTGTACATTTTGTAGTGGAGAGTTGTGTACTTTTCGACTAGAAATGGTTAGTTGGTGGTATGCAGTGACATTTTTTTGATTTCTTTATTATATTTCATTTGTCAACAGATTGCACAATTACCACTATGAAATACAGTACTGTGCAAAAGTCTTAGGCAGTTGAAAGAAATGTTTAAAGCTGTTTATCTGGGTACCAAGTGTACTGTACTTAGAACAAAAAACACACTAACATTAGAACATGTGCAAATTAAGAGTAACACAATAATTTAAAAAACTAGTAATTTATTCTGTTATCTAAAAAGTTACTGACATCTAGTTGGATGGCTATATGAACACCGCTTCAGTTCCCAAACTTCTCCTCAGCGGCATCTCAGCCGTTCCATGATTTTGTTAAATTTCACCAACAGCTCAATTAAACATTAAATAAATTGGTTTAAAACGTCAGTGACAGATTGACTAGTTGTATGAGGTGAGCTAGTGGCCAAGTCAAAAACTACATGGCTGCACTGGACGGTCGCTGTAAATACTGGGGTGATTTTAGCAGAGGGTCTGAAATGGCTGAGCTTTGACAGGCATAATATAGTTTTACACCAACATGAAGATAATCTAAACATTTTTTTGCCTGCATAAGTCTTTTGCACAGTACTGTACTTCTGTTATTACTAAATAAAACAAAAAAAAGCATGTTCTTCTGTAAATCATGTTGGCGGTGGAATTATTCCTGTAGCGTAGCACCATAGCTTTTGTTTGAGCTAAATGACTGTTGCTTTTTCCTGTTCTTTGCTACCCAAACAATGGTGCTACAACACTAAATGCATTTGGTTCATGTTTATTGAAATGTATTGATACAAATATCCTCATTTGATGCTCATCAAACATACCAAATCAGTACCGATATCGGGAGACACTGAAAACTTTAATATCAGTATCGGACCAGAAAAAGTTTACCCATCTTTACTAAAAGAGCTTCCAGGCAGAGGGGAGTTCGGGGGATCAGGACCAACCTAGCATGCCATACAGCACAGGGTCAAATCTTATGAGCTTATTCTCCTATGGGACAAAATCATGTGCGACCTGCCTGTCCATGTGTTTATACACACCCTTAACTGGAGTGAGATGGTACACAGACAAACCTTCACCCATGCAATGTGCTGCATTATGCATGAACACCTTGTCTTTTTAAGTGAAGCATGAAATGTACACTGCTTGACCCACGCTAAACCTTCTAAACAGAGTTCCGACCTGAAAAAGAAAATCACATCAGAGAGCCAAAAGCCAGATTACCCTGTAAGGATGATAGCAAACGACTGGCTCTGGTCTGGCACAAGTGCAGGAAACAAAAAAAAAATAATAAAAAAAAAAACAAACAGGACTAATTAACTAGTAATCTTTTCTATTCACCGAATTCACTTCCTGCACGTTGACACAATAATAAAAATAATAATTACTGTTAACATTGCCAGAGAAACCATATTGGCATATGAAAGAATGTAAACAGGACATATACAAATAAGCAAAACCAATACAGAATACTATAGTTTTATTAAGACTGAAAGAAAAGGGTAATTGTCACAGGTACGTAAGCTATTTGATTGTTGATTATTAAAAAAATAGTGCAAAACTGCAAGAGGCACTCACTCATTTTATCTTACTGACCGTAAGACAGCTGAAATCATATACTACACCAAAACACATACAGCAGATGACAACCTGCTGATTCTGAATGGAAAGCTGAGGAACAGAACCTGGACCATGCAGTATGATTCAAGGGAAAGCTGAGACGCAGGCCCAGTGTCAGCTTGAGCATTCATCCACAGATAGAGACATTTCCTGCTTTATTTATTGCGAAGGGTGTGTGTACAAGTTCCCTGTCGCACTATAAATTGAACAAGGTGATCTGCATCTGTGTTTGCTGGACAGGAAGCATGATAACACCCCCACATTGCAGAACATCAGGCCAAACACACAAGATAACGTACACATACCCCCCCCCCCAGCACACAGACAATGTTAAATAAGCTGTGTTGGGATTTGGGGTCATGGTGGTCGCAATGCCAGAGAATGAAAAATGCTGCACAAAAGCATTGCATAAACACCAAGTATGCGAAAACCAGCAAGGCTTCATGAAGATGCAACAAGCCTCTATCTTTCGCATCTTCAAAAGGCACAATGCCAACTTCATGTCACGCGTTAATGTTCCAGTGTTGCATTCAAGCCCTTCTGCTGTCAGGTGGGGCAAGCACAAGTCCAAAGAAGTCTCAGTCCCATTGACTCTAGTGTATCAGAAAATAAAGGAAAATAGCATCCAATAAAGGTCCCCATCCTCCGCCAATGAAACCAGGACACAACAGAAGCAAATGGTATACTATGAGAGCCAACAGTACACAACTGAGCCCAGGGAAGCCATGATGGTGCACAGGGGTGAGTCTGACCCAGCCAGTTCACCATGGAGTAATTGTGTCCTTGTAGATGGGGGGGTGGGAGGGCTGATAAAGGGAGCTTCAAAGTCCTTGAGGGATTTTTTTGTGAAGTAATCTAAAATGATAACAAGTCATGCAGATAACAAAAAAAAATGACAGGAATTTAAAGAAAGGAAGGCAACCTACAAACTTATCAGCTAGCACGTTTTGTGGCTTGACTCCCACATGATGCCAATGAACATTTCAAGAGCTACAGTATCTCCAGAGAAGGCCAAAGGAAGAAAACCAAGCATGCAGTGCATGAACAGCTTCTAGTTGCAAAGAAACCCTCCAGTCATTTCAACAAACTAAAGTCACATTATGAGAACCGCTGACTACTGTGTCTGCAATGCTTAACTCTAGAAGGAACCGTAAGCCCTTATGGTTCATGATCCATACAGAATATTTTATGTAATGTTATTTATGCATGGATATCACTAAACGACAGTATCATACACTCATAAAGGACAAACTATTCTACATCAGGCAATTAAGCTTTTTAAATCATATATTTTTATAAATATATTAGACCCTTTTAAAAGTAATAGGGTTGTGTAACTATTTACTACTCCGAAATGACTAAAATATCATACATTTGCAAAGTTAAATATCTGTTGTCAGATATTTTAAATATTGGGTGTTAAAGTCCCAAGGGAGGATCTGCCGCTGTATTGCTAAGCAATATATTTCATTTGACTGCTGCAGGGAAATTTAATTTTAGCCTTTTTACAGTAGAGAAAATTGGCAAATAAATATAAAGATACACAAATTACATGTTTAAAAGTAAAACAGGATGAAATTCAACCCTTATATGCAAATACAGAAGTATTGTACTTTTTCCCCTGTGAACTTCGTATATTTTACTTAGAGTATTTTATTATGTTTGATGTTTTGGGTAGATTAATACTCAAATGCCCAATAAAAGGACAGCACATACATTTTTCTGCTGTTTCGTTTTGTTTGCTGTTGCTTGGCGTGGATGGCATTGCCAAACAAAGCAGAATGGAGGCTCCAGGACCAAAGGAGACAGAACAAAAAAGGCTTTTATAAAGAAAATCTGATGCAGAGGGTAGACTGGCCCTTTAAGAGAAACAAAAGCACAATGCTGAAACTAAAGAAGCTCTAAGAGAAACTGAGAAATTAAACAAAACACTACTTCTAGTGGGCACAGATACAGTCCTCTGGACGGGGCTCCCTGCTTCTCAGCCCAGCTGGTTCAAATAGTCTGTTGTTAACGAAAACCAGCCTTTCGTGGCTTTGTGACTAAGTAAGCACATATAATTGAAAAAATGGATAAATGTTTAAGAAAAATTAAAGAATGTAAATGAAGATAAAAGCGTACACCTTAAAATGCTCATGATATTATATTTTCACTTGCCAACAATACACAAAACCATAAACTTCTTTTAGTGCATTTATTTCTACAAAAAATTTAACTCGAATTTCTTTTGTAGTGTATTTCTGCAGGTTTAATCCTGTCGTGACTGTCCTTGTTATTCCTAACTTGGTATTCCATAACAATTGACTTGTTAGTCATTTGACGTTTGCCAAGCTGTCAGTATACTCCCAGAAAATGGTGGATACCGATCCCTGATTTGTCATGTTAATGGTTCCTCCCCCTCCCCCCAATAACACACCGAAACCAATCACACGTCAGCACTACTTGAAACTGAGGGTGCAGCAATCTTCAGCAAACTCCACCAGCTCCTGAACAAGAGGCTGGTTCACAGTCAGTCATTCTCAAACACCCTAATGCAGCATGTTATCCAGCTATCTGTGAATAAATCTGGCTTCATCATCTGGCTTCCAGCTAGCACTATGGGTCATTCATAAAAAGAGGCTTAAAATCAGTTAGAGGCACTGATTTGATGGTAAACTGACAGCAGAAGACTGCCAGCCGCCTTCACCCAGACCAATAGTTTTCCATTGCATTGGTGGAAACGAAAGACATGGAAATCAGAAACACCATAGCTAAAAAGAAACAGTTAGGCAGCTGTTTCCAACCTGCTGGAAAACTGGAGCGAACCTACATTGAAAGACGTTCTGTTCTACTAAATTTTTGGGGTGAGATCTGAAGTGCTATATTCCAATATACAGAGATTACTCTCAACGGTGCATGCTAACAGATAAGATTTACAGCTAGTGCAAAACAAAAGGGAATTTTTAAATAAAAAAAGTCACAAGCAAGCGTACGGACACTCTCTCTCTCTCTGTCTGTCTACTGCACAAGCTTTTTTTTCCAGGGAGATGAGAATGTAGGTCAGCTCTCCGACGACTGGGGCGGCCCAGCTGCGCTGCACAGCCTGCTGGGAGCTGCAGGACTATGTGCCTCGCACAGCTGCAGTCCACGCCGGACAGGGGGCCTGTCAGGGTCAAATCCCCCTCCCCAAAACCCGCCTCCCATCCAATGGCATTACAAGCTCAGAGGACAACGACATGCCCCCTCCTTCCTTCACCACCATGGCCCTCACAAGCAGAGCTCTGGTATCTTTTTTTCACCATATTTTATGCAAAACTCAGAAGTGCTAAAGCAAGTGCTCCAGAGCAGACCACCATCCAAATTTCCATGAGGTCAAGGTCTATCATGAGCAATAAAGGACAATATGCAGAAGGTAAACCACAAAAGTTAATTGGCAGAACCTTCATCAATTCAAAGCACATGGATAACTGGAATATTTGCACTGAGAGAACAGCATGCCTTACAGTAGCATACAGTGCAAATGCAAGAATTCCTTTCCAACACATGCAGGGACATTTATGAGGATTTTATTGAGCCATACATGCCAAAGACATTTAAACAATCATTTTGGATCACAGAATGTAAGTGCTGCCTGGCTGTACTGAATACTACAAGATCAACAAAGGGCTATACTAATAAATGAATATTTGCAAACTCTCAAGAATGTGAAGCTAACTATTGTAATAGATGAATATCAGTAGTTTCAACAAGGTCGTGTTAAGAGAACATGGCTGCAGACTAAGTTAACAGAAATTAAAATGATTACAATGAGAACAGTAAATAACATAAGAATTCTGCTCCAAGTATCAACTCCAGAGAACCTGTAACAATACTTAATTGAAGCAATGCAATGGATTAAAATATGATTAGATACACAATAAAGGAGGTACTACATAGACACTGGCCAATCCAGACACTGGCCTTATGCTTTAATTAAAAAGCAATTGCAGTTTCTACCTTTGAAATAAACAATAGAAAAAATACAAACAATACTGATCTTAATATCAGAATCTCATTTTCACTAAATACAAACACTAATAATGGTCCAAATATATTAGTGGCACGGAATCAAATTACTTTAATTTAATCATTTTTTAGATATGAAACTTATTTTGGTGTTAGAAACAATTTACAATTCGTCATAAGGCAGAAAACCAAAAAACTAATTGACCAATTCAGTAATTGACGAATTCACCCAAATATCAAACAATGTGTGAATGACCCTTTTACAATCGACATCAAAATCAATATTTAAACTACAACATGTAAAATTTGTGCACCAATAAGTTTCACAAAACAACATTTAGTAATATACGGCCCAAACAAATGACATATGGACGAAACCCAGTTCGAAACTCGTCCATACTAACGACGGGCAAGAAAAAGCGTCTCAGAAATTTTCCGAAAAAACACCAACGGGATCGAGTCAAAGGCACGTGCATCAATTATCACTTTACAGCACAAAGTGTTTGGACTTCACGACGCGTGGAAGTACGACGTGGACGCGCACATCTCTGAGTGTCAGTGCTTGTTTACAGACACGGCCACCAGCACGATACAAGCAACCAACCTCTAGTCGTATGTCAATATCTAGACAGATGTCAATACGTAAACTGGGGGGAGGAGTAGGCGTGCGTAGACCTGGTTAAACGTGCTAAAAATGCTAGACACGTGATACAACATTACTAGTCTGCGAGTTGGTAGGTCTCCAGCGATTCTTCCAAATAATAAGAATAGTAATCATTTAGAGAGTGCAGTTGTTGCCGAGGAGTCCACAGATCACGACTATGGAAACATTGCGCTACATTACGATATATTTTGATATGTTATTGGCTCCTCATGGCTTCAGTAGAACAACTTTAAGGTCCAAAAAACATGAAAATCTTAAATAGGTTGATACCTTCATTGGTATAAAACATTTTGGTATAATATTGGCAAATAGGTGGACAGATTCACACCTGGTCATACTTTCTCTTTATCCTGACCTGTGTGCTTCATGGCTGCCGCTAATTAGCTTCCTGGTCTTCCGTAGGCCAGGATTTTTTTTAGCATTTTAATGATGTTTTTCGCTGTCGTTTATTTCAATGAGCAACTGTGCACGTTTCCAAAAATCTCCTCAGCAGTGTCACAGATCGCTGAGCAGCCGGCCAGACTAAAGGCGGAGCGGTACGTGCCTTACCTGTCTTCTCGGGTCGCCGCTGTGATCCTCTGCAAGACGGGACGGTGAACTTACGAAGACATTCGTGTGCGAACTCCCGACGCCAGAGTCCGCCTTTCGGCTTTCCCGTCGGGTGGCTCGCCAAATGTACGACGCGGGGGACGGACTCCCTAACCCTCTGCTAGAGGAAAAAAAGCGCAGCTTTCACGCGCACGCCGCGAGGGTAGAGCGTAAGCGTTAGCCGCGGCTAGTTAGCCAGCCAGCTAGCTGCCGACACTTCAGCGGCTAGTGGGCAGTACTCGCTGCGGCCGTAGTAATGCCAGCTAAACCTGCTCCTCCAAAACTCCGCTCCGCTCGCAGTGCGCTCGTCCTTCGCCACCCGAGTTCGGCAGACGCGCCGGGGATGCACTCGACGCAGGGCAGTAGCCCCTACCAGCTGTCACGAGCGTTAAGAGCCGACGTTTGGTGTCTCTAGTCCTAGCTCGGGTCTCTGCCCTCCGCCATTTTTCGCCCTCTACACAAACAAACAAGACAGCGCCGCTCACGCGCAATGACGCTCTGTGGAGTCAAGGGCGCGCGCCAAGGGGGAGGAGTCTCCGCCGAATCTCTTTAGAGAGGCGTTTTGCTCGCGGCGCATAAAAATGCGCTTGTGAGTTTTTAATGATTGAGTTGGTGTTGTGGCTGCTCGAATAGTATCTTATATGGACAATTGGACGTGTTGTTTGCACGAAAATGGAGTGCCACCGTAGTGGTGCGTGAACGGGAGCACAATTAAAAATGCCTGATATTGTAGAGGGGGGATTGAACAGAAATCTTACGACATTCACGTTGGTTGTAGTTGCAAAACAGGACAGAAGTAGTTTGCACAAAGTACACCCCCTACTATTCGATACTCCCATTTGGTGCCGGTCACGGTAACGCCCGAGGATCATTAACCCGTCAACACCCGAACAGGTCACATATGAAGCACATTGCACCTGGATGCTTCCCAAGCGTTTTCACTAGCTGGCCACTAATTTACCCAAAGGCAAAATTGGGAAGACGACAAAGCCGGGATGCTGTAAGTGAGAATTGTTTTTTTTAGAAAATGGGGGCAGGGCACACAGCCACGTTGTTCTTAAGACAATAACAAAAAGGAACAAGATTAAAAAAATATGTATGAAAATAATTAAAAAATGAAAAAGCCTTGATAATAATTCATGCTTTTTTTGATGGTGCGATTTATTTCTTCAGACATAAGTTTCTGTGTTTCACTTCCTTCATGGTGAATCACAGAAAGCCTTTAAGTGTCGCTATCACGTCCGCTGGATTTACACATAAATCTACTTGTTATGAAGTGGCATAATTTCGCAATCAATAGAAGAATTAATATCTGTTGTTTGGATCAGTAAACACCTTGCACTACCAGTTAACCATTTGTAGTAGAGTGTATTACATAATACCCTGGAAACGCATGCGCAGACAGAAGCGACTTACTGTAAGTTACGATCCTACACGACGTATTCAATCATTTTGTAGACGGAACCTTTCCATATTAGTAATATGGTTCAAAATGCATTTTGACTCTCACGAGTAACCTAAGTATCAATGCACTGCATAACACAAGACTATTTATAGGTTTGTAGATGACCCGACAAAGAGGTGTCAAACGGGGATGAAATCCTGACTTCATGCTCATGATCACGATCCCATGATTTACATTTTCCCCATGTTGCTTTTTTTGTGTAACTTCAAACGTAGTATGTTTACAGTCGAGTTTTTGTCAATAAAAATGGCATGTTCCTGTGCACGTCTGATTGTAATTTCTGAATTTATTTAATGTTTTGAAAGGTAAACTTGAAAGCGGTTTGCAGATCCATAAACAGTGATGGAGGAAAGTACATTTCATCATGTACCATATGAATTGCTACATGTTTGCTTGAGTGTACAGTATGTTTCGCTTATGTTTATAACCTAATTGTTTTATTAAAAAAATAAGTCTTCTATAAGTGATGTTGATATAGTATTCATTGATGGAGTCAGATTAATTTGTTTAAATGTGCACTTCTTGTGGTAAGAATTTGTCGTATTTATTTGCCACATATAGGAGTGAATAACAGTCCTTATTAGTTATGCAATATATAGGTGTTTTCCATGCAACATTTAGACCCAGCAGGCTTTAAACCGGAATCTGCAAACTACAAACACCGGTGATGCCCGCCAACCAGGTACAGACGAATGAATAATGAATAGGAATTTTATAAAGTCAGCTAGAATACCGTTGACTTATTTGTGGGAAATACAGAGGCTGCATGGTTTATAACAAAACTTTTTTCTCTAATACACACAGCACATTAGTGCAGACAAGACAGATGTATTCGGATATCATCACTGTTCAACTCAGTAAGTTATATGTTGGTTAAAATTAATATATAATGCATGAAAGGCAAACGGATCATTGACATTCATACATTGTATCTGTACAATGTAGTACGATGTGAAAAACAAATACTAATTTGCAATGTTTTTCGTTCACGCTAGTTCTTTTATAGCAAATCAGAAACCCTATCATAAAAATAATATATGTATATCAACTGTACACCATATAATGTATGCATTTTTAGCTGAGACTAACCCTGAGTCGCTATCTGAAGAGAGTTATCATTCCCTCCCATACTGTAGGTGGCATCAATTCGTCTTCCTGATGATTTCCTTCGTAAATACGTCACCAGTGTGCGACCTGATGTTCGTGAAGTCCTGAAAATGGCGGAGTCAGAGTATGTATCTGTTTTGGTTTTATAATCTCAGTCCATCTTATATGTTAGGGATAATTTATCTGATGAATATTAGAAACACGAATTAATATTGGGGATTTAATTCTTATAAGCGCAATATTGCGCTTTTTTTTACAAGACAGTCAAACTCATTTCACGTGTCTTAGGTACTTACTGGTTGGGTTCTGATTCTTCGTTTCCAAAGCATGGTCTTACACTGTTTAGCCGTTTTAACTTACAACAGTTTTTGACAGATACAACGTATTTGTCATTAAATATGTAACTGTAATCAGTCTCATTGCTGCCACTGTCAAGTATCATATAATAAACCGTCATACAACGATTAGTTTAATTCATGAGTTATAATATTTCTCGCGTCCCGTTTTTGTGTAATACAAATCATAGCTTGATTGCCTTGTTCAGATTATCAGACGTTTCATTTACTTTATTTGGCTTCTTGCCTGGCTACTTTAGCTTGAAGAAGGTTATTAAGCTGGTTCCAGAGAATCTTCTGAAGAGGAGGAAAGCTTATCAAGCGATTAAAGCTACAGAAGCTAAACTAGCGCTGCAGCAGAAGAGAAAGGTACGTGACGTGGTCAATGCTGAAGTTGCAGCACTGCAAATGTCCACGTTATGAACTGTTGAGCTGATTTATTGAGACTTTTTGTGCAGACGCCGGCAGATTGATCATTTTCGTGTATTGATCCCGGATTACGTGTATGACTTTAACAAGCTTCTGTTTACTTTTGGTGACTTCTTGTTCTATAGAGTTTAGTGTTACCTGTTCGCCTTAAACATCACATTATTGAAGTAATAATGTGCTACTTTTAAGGCTTGACAAGGGGAAAGTGTGTTCAGTGTTTCAGGGTGGGCTTGGAGTTGCAGTGAATCTGTCGTACTTCATTCTGCCCTACTGGAGGTTAGTCTGAAATGCACATCCCCGATTCCAGATTCAGCGTGGTCGCCCTGTGAGGTTCAAGCGTTTGGAGGAGTTCCTGCATGAGAGCAAGCAGAAGCGCCGGGATGATATTCGCTTGAGGTTGGCCAGCCGCATGAGGCCCCCGGCCCTGCCTCCTGCCAAGAACCGGCTGGCCTTCGTAGTCCGCATCAAAGAGTACGTCTCTTAACGGGGCTGCCTCCGTCTGTGATGTTGCCGAGTCCGGGTGACGTTCTGTCAGCTTTTGCCCGTGTTGGCCTCGCTCTCGCTGTGTCCATGCGGGGCGTGACGCTCCCTGTCCCTCCCGCAGGATCAAAGGCGTCAGTCTTGAAGTCAGGAAAGTTCTCCAGATGTTTCGTCTGAGGAAGATATTCAGCGGCACCTTCGTTAAGATAGGCACGACGTCCTTGGGCATGCTGAAGGCTGTGGAGCCCTACGTGGCCTGGGGGTGAGGAGCCGTGGTCACAAGGCTGCCGTTAACGCATGCGTGTCGCGTTGGTTTTGGCTTGTGCAGGTTAAATATGCCTCGTTTCTTTTCTAGACAAACAGCCAGACTAAACTAGGAATGCAGGTTCCTTAACATTGGGTTTATCAGAGGTTCTTGAAACGACATTTCGTCTCCCTTTCATTTTATGAGTGTTTATTTTGTTGTGAAACCTGCTGTTTCTTGTTCAGTGTGGAAATGCTGAGTTTTCATCCAGAACAACAAATAGTTTAAAAAATATAAGTAGTTATTTAAAAAAAAAATACTATACCATAAACTGTAAAAATCAGCATTTTTTTAGTTTAACTGTCTCTTGTTGTGCAGTGCTGATTATGCTTGAAAATACGAAGCAGGTTTTTTTTTTTGTGGTGATTATGTGCCTATTAGCCAGGTGTGCACTGGTCACCCTTTCTTTTTTTTTCTTTCCATGCTCTGTGATTGGTCTTTTTTTTTTTTTTTTTTTTTAAAAAAAAGCTTCTGCTTACCTTATTAAAGTCTGTACCAGTGGCCTGCAAAATAGTATAGGACTAATCAAGGGTGTATTTGCATTAAATGAGTGAGAAGGAAGAGGTGAGGCACATGGATTTAAATGTGTTTGTGAATTGTCATATTTCTGTAGGACTTGTGATGGGTAAATAGTATTTGATGACTGCCTTACTATTTACGTAAAATTAATCCACTCGGATGATTCCCTAAACTCAACAGGTTCCCCAACCTGAAGTCAGTACGTGAGCTGATTTTGAAGAGAGGAAAGACCAGGATGAACAACAAGGAGACTCCTCTCACAGACAATGCCATCATCGAGGAGCATTTGGGTAAATATAGAATTTCATGTGTGAAGCTGTTACTAGTGGCGACGGGACGCTATTAAGACTTAACACTAGCTTGGCGAGAAGCTCCGAAAAATTTCGAAGCCTCTGGTGGAGCCCCCCCACCTCACAAACTGCCCGC
>JABFDZ020000043.1:7259529-7271521 GCA_019775955.2 Pollimyrus isidori
ATAACAAAATCCATATTTTAACTGGAAAAGTCAGGGGGTCGTCTTATACGCCCAGTCGTCTTATACGCCGGAAAATACGGTAATAGGAGTTGGATGTCTGTGGGGGGTCAGACAGCAGTAGTGTTACAACACAGTTCTAGGGTTGTGAGTGTAAGCAAATTCCACACACAAAATTAGTTTTTCTCTACTTACTCCATTGTCCTCCTGCAGTCCAAAACCTATGATTAGATGAATCAGTGTCACATATTTGTCCAAACCTGAAACAGGATACATTTCAGTGGGGCTTTTGTGTCACCTGTCCATCTAGGTTGTTCTGTGGGGGGTTGGGTTACAGTTTTGGAGACATCAGCCGTAGAAATGTCAGGCTTTTCTGAAATATAACGAGAGTCAATTAATTAATTATTTACTTCTACCAAACTCCGTACGCCAAGTGTATCATTGTGCTGATGACATCACCAGAGTGTTTCTGCGCATATCTCCTGTGCAGTGATACAATTGATGTGTGGAAGAAAAAAGTTGCTACATTAAACTGCTCACTAAAAAGTAGATTATGATGGGTAACTGGGTCATGATTTCTGGTCGCGGTTCAATTTTCCAAATGTGTTTTTCTGGTGCTTTAAGCACCACAGAAAGATTGCTGCCCACCTCTATTATATTCCTGAGAAGACTAACAATTCTATGGCCTGTATCTTCAAAACTAATTCCCAGAAGAGTGACCTAGATGGATAGATTGCACTAAAGGCCATCTGAAATGCATCTCTCTCACTTTTGGGGTGAACTGTCCCAGTAAGGTCGTCATTCTTGGGATTAGAGTTTTCCCCCCAGAGAAATGAATGGGCGGTCCCCACGAAGATATAATTTCATACTTGTGTGTGTGTGTGTGCCTGCCTGCCTTGCAATGGACTGATACCTCATCTAGGGTATCCCCTGCCTTGTGCTTCATGCTTCTAGAGATGAGCTCCAAAATGACCACAACCCTGAACCGGAGGTAAAGTGGTGGATGGATGTACTTATCTTTTGATTGTTCTCTATTTGACGTTTCTTAGTAGTTTGGAAGTACGCAGAAAAATGTGTGACGGGAAATACTTCAGTTTATAATCAGTCAGGGAGCTACTGTAGCATAACAGCTTTTTACTTGGAAAAAAGTCATGGGCCTGGTAAAGAAAACTGGCCAGAAACTCAGGCTCCTGTGTTAAGTGGTAAGTCGGTAAGGTATGGTGGGTTAATGGGACCGACTGTTAACCCAAAGCCAGAGGGTCTTGGTTCTAAGTAGGGCCTGTTGAGTAAGAATTTTAACCTGATATGTTCCAGTAAAATATCCAGCTGGGTTGGAAAAAAAATGCAATTGCTTTTGAGAATAAGCGGCATTACCTTCAGTGCTACGTTTGCCTTTTCATGTGGGTAACTTGGTGCCTCAGATTCATTTAAATTGCTAGTAAATTGCCCAGTACTTACTATGCAAGATAAGCACCTTGCACCTGGATTGACAAACGGTTTCTCTGATTTTTGTTGCTCAGTATACCTAAAGACAAATAATGTGTAATTATTTACATACAACTGGGGGAAACAGAGGTATCCACATAATGTTTAAATGTTTTTAGTACTTTTCTTTGGGGTTACCTGGTTCCAGAGGTCTAAATGGATAATAGGACTGTAACATATTTGTTGTGAATGTTAACTATTTTGAGAGCTGGATTTTGCATATTGCCCAGCAAATGGAATTTGGTAATTGTAGCTATTAGTGCTTTTGAAATGAACACATTCTGGGGAAAGCAACATTCAGAGCAAATGGGTTTACACCTTGAATTGGTCGTCTCTGACATTGGTTAAGTTTTTTTAATTTTTTTGTCGTCTCATTCTGAGTACATAGCGTGTTCATTAGGGCCCCAGGTTAAATTAAGTATACTGGCTTTTTATTTATATTTCTCATGTTACTGTGGATGAGCTTAGATCAAATTGTTTGCATCCGTTTTGGATTTATTACTTAGCCAAAGTCAGCTGTCTTACTTTACCAAAGTTTGTATAATTGTACCAGTACAGTGTTTCTCTGTTACTGCTGTCTTACCTGTGTCTGCGTCTTCCTGAATGGGTGTGTATAGACCTTGTCATGCACTTTGTTTCCTCTGAATGCCAGACAGTGTCTTTATCATTGATGGTATGTTGCCTTGTGCTCGTTTTTGTGTAATCCGTGTTTGTTTTGATAGGTGAGCATCTATGCAGGGTTTAGGTTCGGTGAGCCGTGTTAGGACATGAACTCTAAGGCAGTCAATTTGGAAATGTGGCATTTTCCACCAGAGCATCTTCATTTTTCCCTAAATGTGTGATTTAAACTTGCGATTCGCTTTCACAACCGAGTTCCTCCCTGAAGTGTAGAAACTGGGCTGTTGGTTGTGTTTAGCAAGACTTGAGTCTATATCATTAGCAGTAATATTAGCATATGTGTGTTGCCATGGTTTTGCTCCTTCATGTTACTCTATTTCATGGCTACGGTTTTCTGGAAATTTCACAATCTGTTATGACAAGGATATAATACATTATTTAGGCACGTTTACATAATATACAGTATGCAGTCTTTCAAAGGATAAGGTGTTACTATTGGCTCCTGGAAATGTGCTCCTCCCCCTCCTTCCTTCAGCTATCGTGATTGGATGACGCAGGGAAGCCACTCCCTCGCCACAAACTTTCCTGCTCTAGAAGTAGCAAGACTCTGAAGGCTGATGTACGTCTATCAGCCAGGGTGCTGAGGGTGAGTATCTGTTGTTTTTATCTGCACCATCTCATAATTCCCTGCCATATTTAATCCATTTATCATTATGATTGTTAATGGTTTATTAATCACTTATGTAGTTGCTTAGCTGACAAGTGGAAACAATTCACAATGCATATATTTTTACTTTATATGTATGTTTTATTATTGTCATGTACTTCCTATTCTCGTTGCTTATGTTATTGTCTGGGCTATTTTTCAAGCAGTACTTTGCTCAGTTGTACAACAGCTGTGTTCTCCCATTGGTCAATTAAAAGGAAGGAAAAGGTTTTTTTTTTAAAAAAGTACAAGGTCTACAGTCACCTATCATATTGCCGGATGAGTTTTAAAGAAACATTGTTTGAAAGATTGTGGGTAGGACTGAAATAATTGATTCAGGTTTGGGTTATAAAAATGCCTGATAACACCATACGAAATGTATTTATAAGATGTTTAGGACAGACAGCCTGATAGTGGTCAGGACACGGAAGGCCGGTCACCACTGGAAACAGTCTAAACAGGGTAATCTGTCGGCTAGGGCCCATGGCCACCTCACCCTGGGCCCTCGGCCTCATTGCGGTTTCAGCAGTCTGAAGGATTACTCTGAATTTTCAATTTGCACAGTTTTAATAACTGTTATTCGCTCAGGTGAAGGACTTTAAATAAACAGAGGATTAAGAGGGAGCCAGAGTTAGGGTTTAGGTGCAAGCGAGTCCTGGATGTGACCCGGCTGATCGGGTGCTCAATGTCTGCCGTGCGTTTCCCAGGCAGAACAGCGCCTGCTAAGCCTGAGGACCCTATGGCTGTGCTTTGGAGAAGGCTATCCTGTCGATTTACACTACCAGCATAAACACGCGCACATCCTGCCGGGCTCTCGAACCCGGAGCCATGGCGGACGCCGTTCAGATGCATTTCACCAGCGTGGACTACGTGATCTTCGCCATCCTCCTGGTGGCTTCGGTGGGCATCGGACTCTTCTACGCCTTCTCCGGGGGGCGCCAGCGTACCACGCAGGAGTTCCTGCTCGCCGATCGCAGTATGAGCTGCCTGCCCGTCTCTCTCTCCCTGCTGGCCACCTTCCAGTCGGCCGTGGCCATCCTGGGCGCCCCCTCAGAGATCTATGCCAATGGCACACAGTACTGGTTCCTGGGCTGTTCCTACTTCCTGGGTCTTCTCATCCCGGCCCACGTCTTCATCCCGGTCTTCTACAGGCTCCGCCTCACCAGTGCCTATCAGGTGTGGAACGTGGAGGGGGGCGGGGCGTGTGGTCATGCGCCTTGTGGATTTCCTGTTTTATATCCTTTTGTTACGACAGGGGTCACCACCCCTGGTCCTGGAGAGCCACTGTCCAGTAGGTTTTATATCCTACTTGGTTTCTGATGAGCCACACCTGCTCCTGGAATTTACCTGAGAACAGCTGTGGCTCATCAGAAGCCGGGTAGGATAGAAAACCTACTGGATAGTGGCTCTCCAGGACCGGAGTTGGAGACCCCTGTGTTACGACTTCTTGATTACAAGGTTGTGTTATAATTACGGGAGGAAACCAGAGGGGATTTGTAGGAACGACGGAGGAGGATAATGTCCATGTTCTCTGCGTCCTTTCTGTGAACATTAATCTACTCTGTTGTGGAAACGCATTTTCAGAGTGGTGAAGTTTTTCCTGAAGCTTTTACGTAACATTTCATATATTCAACCATACAGTTTTTGAGGTGATAAATCTTTTAATTGGGTTATTATTTACCCTCAATACAAAAACATAGCGTCTATATTAAATATGCTGAATAGCTTGAAGTTATGTTGAGTTACTATGTTTACAGTATATGGGGATTTTAAAAAAAACATATAATATCGATATTTTTAGTAGGAAATTATTTATTTTGCCCTGGAATAATACAGCTCCTGTAGCTTAAGTAGTGCATTGCGCTCACAATACAAAGGTCATGGGTTCAAATCCCAACGCACATTTTGTGACACATCTACTATAAGTTATAACAGGGTCCATCTTGGATTATTTTGCCATTTGTTCTTTGGTGTGTAGCCTGGAGCTTATCGGAAAACTAAGAGTGTGTGTGTGTTGAAGTTCATGGAAACAAAAGGGCCTTGAGACTTCGATATTGAGACATAAGAGAGTTAAGAAGTGACTTATTGGAGCACTCGGCCTTTTGGCTCTGGTATTAAGTGAGCTGTTTTGAACCCCGTGTCTCTCTCTCTCTCTCTCTCTCTCTTCTATCTTTCTTTCTTTCTTTCTTTCTCTCCCTCCCCGCCTCTGCAGTATCTCGAGCTTCGTTTCAGCAAAGCCGTGCGGATCTGTGGCACCGTGACCTTCATCTTTCAGATGGTGAGTGCCCCGGCCGTTGGCCCCGGGCCCCATGGCTAAAGCCTCTGCCAGCCTCGCGGCAGTTGCGAGTTTCCCTTTGGCAGGTGTGGTCCTCCATGCCCGCCTTTGGTCTCGGTGCAGGGGGTTAGGCCGACCTCCACCAGCGTTGGCAGCAGTGTGGCCAGGAGCCGGGCTTCGTTTTTGTACTGGTATTTCATACGTACTGGTATTTCATACGTACTGGTATTTCATATGGAGCAAGTGCTACACAACGTCGTCCAGCAAAGCAAGGACCTAAGAAGTCAACTATTCAAAATGACAAAAACTTGCAGCATCATATATACATCTTGTCAACCCCATAGATCTTGTAGAACCAACCATACAGGTCATTATTTCACTCATCATTTTCCTGATTCTGAGTCAGTCTATGTAGTCTACACCATCGCCTTTCATTCATCATTTACCTGATTCTGAGTCAGTCTATGTAGTCTACACCATCGCCTTTCATTCATCATTTACCTGATGCTGAGTCAGTCTATGTAGTCTACACCATCGCCTTTCATTCATCATTTACCTGATGCTGAGTCAGTCTATGTAGTCTACACCATTGCCTTTCATTCATCATTTACCTGATGCTGAGTCAGTCTATGTAGTCTACACCATCGCCTTAATGAAGGCGCCGTGTAGTGTGTTTTCTTGCTTTTCTGTGCGGTTGTAATATTGGACTGCATGAGGGTTTTCCCTGGCGACTTTCAGTCGACCCCTTATTTCTGAATCCCGATTGTGCTCGCTATGCGGAAGGTGCTGATGTAACCGGGCTAAAACGGGCAGCGGCTGCTCGTCTGCGCAGATGTACTGAGCCGGGAGAAGAGAGCAGAAATAGACGTGTGTCAGAGGTGCCGTTCTTTTACCTGCTTGACTGTGTTCGCCGTGTGTCCGGTCGGAGTCTGGAAGCAGGTGGCAGAGCGTGTTGGGTAATAAAGTTTATTCCCAGTCATGCGTTCATTCCGGGGCACTCTCAGACTTGCCCAGTCACGTACACGAGCAAACACTAGGGGCACACATCACCTTTCATTCTGATTGGCTGGCTGACATGCGGTTTGACCTCTTAAAAGGTACAGCAGAGCCGGCTTGGCGGAATACCAGGTAGCCTCCAATTTAAGTGAAGTTGTGGCAATGGTTGACACAAGTGAAGATCTTAAATCACCTTGTGCTGTTCTCTAATGGTTAACTGAGTTCTCCTAAATAGTAAAAAGTATTATCTATTGCATTCATTGAGGAGCATATATAGCTCAAATATTAAACACTAGATAAAGCAAATGCTAATTAGTTTGCCTCTAGAAATGGCTATATACATTATGGGAGCTAAACTCCATTCCTAGAATATGTAAAAAAAAGCAACAGATTTTACGGACAATCAAGAATATATTTATTTTCTGCACTTTAAAACCTGAATGATTTTTGCAGTCCTACGCTACTTGGGTATCGCATGTGAAAGAGTTTCTTGTCTCTTTTTGTTTTGGATTTTGTCGATGTTCATGTTTGTTTGTTTTCAGATAATTGTTTTAAAGATTTAAGTTTTAAAATGGTACAATAACTGGTATCATTTATCTTTTGTGTATGCACTGTATGTTTTTTTTATACTTGCCTATTTGAAAATCAAACAAAAATATTGCTAAATTGAGCCCTTGTGGAGCCAGGTCTGGGTCTGACACCCCCTCTCCTCTCCCCCCCCCGCCGCTCCCTGTAGGTGGTCTACATGGGTGTAGTCCTGTACGCCCCCGCACTGGCCCTTAATGCAGGTAACGAGCACCAGGGACACTGCAAATGAGATGTTTGAAACTTTCAGTCAAAAACTGTGTGCATCAATCACTATGCCCCCTGCTGCAATGTCAAAGAACTGTCCCTCTGCAGACCCCTTTCCAATGTTGCCAGTCATTTTTCTGTCTTAAGTTACTACTGGTATTTTGTTTGCTTTGTACTGTTTTTCTGCAGTTACTGGATTTCATCTCTGGGGGGCAGTGCTGGCCATGGGTCTCGTTTGTACTCTGTACACAACACTGGTGAGCTTCTCTACCTTTTCTGAGCCTCTTTGTGCTTAGAGCTCGGTTCATGTTACCTACACTGCTGGGAATTTTAAACTGCGTTGCCTCTGTTACCCCCCCTGCCGCGAATGTAAGCACAGTGGCTTGGATTATCTTGGAATTGATATAGTTGTTTTAAAGATTATTATCTCTACTGTGGAACAAGTCCTTTATCTGTGTGTTTCTGGGAGAAATTGGGGGTTATCTGTAAACTATAGTATTAGGTTTACTTATAAATCAACCAGTCATTAAGAAATTGGCAATGCTGTATAGTATGTTAGTTTGGTGTTTAGCTTTCCCCAAAGTAATTGGTCAGGCATATGAGGTCCATGCTTGTATGTTCTGCTTTCACTGCGATGTGCCTTATTGCATTTTGTTGACCGCAGGGTGGGCTGAAGGCCGTGATATGGACGGACGTGTTCCAGACTGTGGTTATGTTTGCGGGCCAGCTGGCGGTCATAGTGGTGGGGGCCCATCAGGCTGGGGGCATCGCTGAGGTCTGGAGGAAGGCACAGAATGGGAGCCGCATAGCTGGCCTGGAGTAAGTATCCTAGCGTCTCTCATGAGTCCCGTCCCCTTGGCACATCTCCCCCATGCACTCGTCACGCTCGTGGCATGTTTTACTTGCACAAAAATGTTCTGAGCATAGAATGAAAAATTATTGGTTCAGAGAGAACCAATCAGATCGTGGTCAGATGACAAGCAGACAGATGTCAGACAATCACATGTCTTGATCCCGCCTCCTCTAGCTGATTGGACCTTTATAATCTGCCGGAACCAATCATTTTTCATTTCACCCTCAGAGCAATTTTTGTGTAAAAAGAACTCCAACAAGCACTTTTCACCTCTTTCAAAATTCTATTTTTTTTTTAAAGAAAGGTGTCCAGACCTTTCCTGTGTTGTTCCACTTAATAACATTACACAATCCCCAGGGATTGGCCCTTTCTCAGAACCGCGCCAGACCTCGGTGCCATTTGCTGTAACCAAAGAACGAGCTGATTTGCTGTGGCCACGGGGAATCTGATGGGAATGAGGGTTGCAGCCGCCATGTCTCTCTCCCCCGCAGTCTGAACCCTGACCCTTTGGAGAGGCACACCTTCTGGACGCTGGGAGTCGGTGGGATCTTCCTCATGCTGGCTCTGTATGGGGTG
This sequence comes from Pollimyrus isidori, assembly GCA_019775955.2. Taxonomy (NCBI): domain Eukaryota; kingdom Metazoa; phylum Chordata; class Actinopteri; order Osteoglossiformes; family Mormyridae; genus Pollimyrus; species Pollimyrus isidori. The sequence goes on from JABFDZ020000043.1 coordinate 7,267,828, forward strand.
AATCAGGCCCAAGTGCAAAGATACCTCAGCTCCCGCACTGAGAAGGAGGCCATCATGTGAGCACCATGCACCCCGCCTTGTAATATTACCCAAACCTTTTGTTGAAGTAACAAGGCCTGTTCCCTGGAGGCCGTCTCATTGACTGTGAGGTAATAAAAGACTCATTGAGACAGTGTTTCTCAAACCAGTCCTCTGGTACCTCCAAGACAGTACATGGTTTGGGAGGGAGCAGAAATGTGGGCCATCTTAGGGAGCAGAAACGTGGGCCATCTTAGGGCTCCCCCAGGACTGGGTTAGTGACGGTTATATCTGACACAGACCTGCTCGGATCAAAATTTTCTCACCACAGAAACATAAACTTAGGCTCGATTAATGTACTTTCAGCCAGTGTTTATAAGAATCTTCTTAGTCTTTGTAAAAAGGAATGTGCATTCTTATTCATTCAATCTGTCAGGTTTGTTTAACAGTTAGTTTGCGATTTGTAAAAATCCTATTCCGCCGCCGGTGTATGGATGTGTGTTTGGATGGGTGAATGTGAGGCATGAATTGTAAAGCGTTCGTAGGAGTAAAAAAGCACTATATAAATGCAGCCCGTGTATTTCGAAATATATCTGCCTATCAAAGTCAAGGATGGCTGCTGTACTCATTATTAATGTTCTGTTCTTGATTGTGACCTTGAATCTGCCACACGCTCCCGTACTCACAGACGTGTCTTCCTGACTCTTCAGCCGTCTCCTTCCCTCTCTCTGTTCAGGTCCTGCTATGTGGTCTTTCCCTGCCAGCAGATTGTCCTGGCGCTGGGCTGCCTCATGGGCCTGGTGATGTTTGCTCGTTATGGTGAGGACAGCCCCTTGGACAAGGGGTACGTTCACTCGAATGACCAGGTGAGTCCAAGTCGCTTGGCTGGAGCCGCCGTGAGACATTATGGGCTCGTTTGTACTGCCCGTGCAAAGTGGTTTGGAGAAGCCAGGGTCCCTGGCCTGTGGTTGTCTCCCACCCTCGATAAATAATCCGTCTAACTTTGACCTATTCCTACCTTCAGTTTCTGAGAACTGAACTTGTAAAATATTCAGCTATTACATTCACTTATAGTCCTGAAGGAGTTCTTTTTAAATCAGAGCTAAATGGATTTGTTCATGACTGCAAAATTAATCAGGTGATTCTGTGCCTAGCCGGTTAAAAAAAAAAAAAAAAAAAAAGAAACCCATCTGTACTGTACGTGAAAAGTGTAAATGTTCTAGAAAGGGGTTAGGTATGCTGTTATGTATCCTTCTCTCCTGCAGATGGTGCTATACTTTGTCATGGACGTGCTGCAAGACCTGCCTGGCCTGCCTGGACTCTTTGTTGCCTGCTTGTTCAGTGGAGCCCTCAGGTACAGCCCCATTAACCGGAAGAAATGCTTCAGAGAAAATTTGGTATTTAAACAAAAAACTTATATCACATGTTATATACTTACCGTAATGGACTGATTTAAAAACCTTCTCAGTGGCCAGAGGGGGGCGCTGTGACCCAGTGTTGCTGCATCTGTGCTGATTGTGTTGGACTCCCTCCTCAGCACGATCTCGTCCGCCTTCAACTCGCTGGCCACGGTGACGATGGAGGACCTGATAAAGCCCCACTTCCCCACGATGACGGAGACCAGGGCCACGCTGCTCTCCAAGGGTCTCGGTCAGCACTGGTTTATTCTCCCAGTTTAGCACAATCCATGTTTGTTCGGCATCCACAGCAAGGAACCTTCTTGGAATTAAACCTACAATGTTGAGTCCTAAGTTAAGTTCCTTAACCTCTACAATGGCAGATGCCCAAAATATTTCTTAGTAGCCTGTACTCTCAACCCTGCTTGATGGCCATCTAGCATTCCCAGTTGAGACGTTAAGTCACATTTGATTGGCTGGCATGTCCTTTAATTGTTGGGCTATCTGATAATGCTTAGTAACATACTCCTAAAGACTATGGAACTTCACTGCTACGGGCGTCTTAGCGGATGTGACCATACTGATGATGTTTCCCATCTGCGTTATGGTTACTTAGATCTATTGTGTTTTGCCAGTATGCTAAACCTTTTCTTCTTTCAGTTACTACTTGCTGTTTGCCCTCTGATTTTTTGTTAACAAGTTTTCCATTTAGGAATATGATGAAGTGGGTCAGTTTTGTTATGACAGATATTCCTCTTCTGGGGCTGGAACCTGAAGCTAAGTGGCTCTTCTCTTTCTTCTTCCCCTGTGCTGCTGCAGCTTTGTCCTATGGGCTAGTGTGTCTTGCCATGGCGTACATAGCCTCCCAGATGGGATCTGTACTGCAGGTAAGGTGACCACCTCTTACCTGCTTAGGAATCCTCCTGCTCTCCATCATGTGCCTTTCTCTTGTCCTTGTCAGAGCATGGAAACTAAAACAGAATTATGGCATTAAAACTGATATAAAACTCTCCCTCCCTTCCCCACCCCACGGCACGCCCCCTTCATCTGCCAGGCGGCGCTCAGTATTTTTGGGATGGTAGGGGGTCCACTTCTCGGCCTTTTCTGCCTTGGAATGTTCTTCCCGTGGGCAAACTCTGTGGTAAGTGCTTTCTGGTCAGCTGTTGAACTTTGAAAGTCTTTCCCCATTGGCCCGAGATGCCGAGTGGTTCAGTTGGCCGATTTAATGTGCACCCATACAGTACAAGAAAGGGCTACAACTAAATGATTAAGAGCCAAAATGAACAAAGAGTGACTTTGGGTCGTGTCTCCCTGAGTATCAAAATTTGTGTTCTTATGAGTCTGAAGTTCAGCCTTGTTCTCAAGATGAGTGACCGCTGTGCTGCACCCCTTCAGAACTGACCTCGTCGTTGTGTTTCCCCCACTAGGGTGCCATAACTGGGTTGGTGGCAGGTCTGGTCATGGCCTTCTGGATCGGAATCGGCAGCTTCATGACCCGCTTCCAGCAGGCCCCTTTACCGACTCTCGTGCCCGACGCCGGCAACCTCACCTCTATCGTCACTGCTGTCACAGCCAAATCCAGGCAAGGGTTAAGGAATCTTGGCAAAAACCGTTAGCGATTGTATTAATAAATGCATTGTTCTAGAAATAAGGCACCAGTAAGCATTAGAAAGTCTGTAGCGACGTGTGCTATGATCAGTATCCCGACCATCCCTAAAGGGTGTTTCTTCTGGCTCAGGCCCACAGGTGTCCGGGCCTTATATTCTCTGTCGTACATGTGGTACAGCGTGCACAACTCCACCACTGTGGTTGTGGTTGGCCTGATCGTCAGCCTGCTCACGGGTAAGCCGCACCTGCCCATCCACCCCAAGCTGCTCCCCCTACCCCCGCTTAGATAACCACACCCAACGCCGCCCTCTGAGCCCGCCCTCGGGACACACGCGGCAGATGGGAGGATCCCGTTCCGCTCAGCGGATACTTCTGTGCTCTGGTCCAGGTCCCATGAAGGAGAAGGACGTTGCTCCTGGCACTGTGTACCCTGTGCTGGGTAATCTGCTCTTCTTCCTGCCCGAACGCTACAAGGAAAAGCTGTGCTGCGTGACGCCGCTTCAGCAGAGGTCGCCGCCCGAACAGGTTTGTCTCTCAGACTCCTACGGTTCAGTTTCCGTTTCATTAAATAGATTTAAAGAAACTTCTGGAGTAACCAGTGTTGGGCATTTCAGGTCCAGAAGCTATAAATCCAGACCATGATTTTGTTTCTACCCAGCAGCTGAATACTC
>JABFDZ020000043.1:7289149-7300231 GCA_019775955.2 Pollimyrus isidori
CCCCCTCCCCCCCCCCCCCCCCCCCCCCCCCCCCCCCCCCCCCCCCCGCGGGCGCCCCCCCCCCCCCGGTTCTCAAAATGAAAATCAGTCATGTACAGGGATTATAATTTTGTCCAATGTGACCAGTGGCATAACAGAACTAGTGGACTTGATGATGAAATGATCAAAGAATTCCACTGTCATCTTTCTAATGTGAAATCTTAACGCAATTGATTATATAACAGGGAGAAGGGAGGTAAGGAAGGAAGAACTCACAAGCCCATCTAATGCCCCCCCCCCCTCCAAGAAAAAAATCATGCCCATTAACAAAAACATGCAAGTCCATCGCTAAATAAATACCATCAAGTCAGGCACCAGAATATCTTCGGGAAAAACAAGGGATTCACCCCCGACTTTCACTTTGATTCCCAGTTTGGGGGAGGGGGGTTTACATCATCCTCCCCCTCCTCCAAGGTGCCTGCAGACACCACTGTCCATCCAGAAGTGACTTCCCATCAGTCTTTAGTCTGTCTCCATGGCCATACTGCGCGTTTCCTTGGACACCATGACCCTCATCAGCTTCCCCTGCAGCTTCTCAATCTTCTTTACATCTTGGGCCTGGTCAGTTTTGTACTGTAAGCACTGTAAAATAAAATTATTTCAAGTTGAAAATCAATGCAGTAGTACCACTAAAGAGCAAACAGAAACAATAGGCTACCCCAGATTAAATATTCTCTTGGGGAGGGACTTTATGCATTTTGCTCTTTTAAAAATTCTAATGTTAAGAGGGCATTCTCTAGTTACTGTGAGGTATGTGCCTTTTCTGTCACACCATTAAATAATGACATTTAAAGTCAATCAAATCAAGTTCTTCAACTGGGCATAATTCTGTATACATGACTTTAAAGTTAACGTTTGCTTTCTTGTAAAACGAGCCAAGTCAACAGAATAAACAAGAATTAATTTAAATTAATTAAAGCCTAACTACCCTATACAACAGAAGGCACATAGATCTCCTTAATATCTCGCAGTATAACTATACAAAAAGTTCACTTGAATAACGGTATAAGGTAAGAAGTAATCTGGTCACTAAAAACACTTCGGCGCTCAAAGCAGGACTGAAATATCAAAGTTAAGTAGCTCACCACTGCGTCGTCGGTAACTTTCATACAAAGGTTGCCATCACAATGGCGATATTTCAACACCACCCGGACCTGAATGAAAACACGAAATGAATGTCATCGATACTGACTGATCAGTACCTCAGTAGACAATACAGTAGCATCGAGTAATACGAATATACCTGCAGTATCTGTCGACGACCAAACCATACATTGGGCCAGAAAACTAACACCCACATTTTAATGGCCCACGACATTACCCCATTACTTGTACGAAAAACCAGCATAACTGTCTTTGTAACGTCTTCCATGTAAAGCTTTTATCCAGCGGATTAACAAAACAGATAGGAACCGCTGGAAGTCAGTTTTTCCTACAGCTCGCCAATTTAAATAGTTGAGGCTCTAGCAAAGAACAATTGTAGGCTTTAGCCGGCTCACTAAAGTTAAGTAACCCTGTGCACCACATTACACGAATTTACACAGCTCATCCAAGACTTGCGTGCTCTCCCAGCTTCACTTTAAACGCACTAAACAAGATAAAAACCTGTCTTAAACCACTGGACTCATATCTAACGTCGTTTACCTTCATCGGATCTGTCAAATAGAGCTTCTCCGCGGCTCGGGAAAACTCTTCCCAAGATTGATAATAAGGCATACCTCGGGCGAATTTAGAGTATTGAAACAAATTACAAACGTAGACTTTCGCGTTCGTTAAACATGCACTCGACTCAAAACCACATCAGCATACTGAGGGACTGGACGGTCAAAATTAAACCTGACAAACGATTGGACAGGCTTGTATCTAACCAATCACAACAGGCAATACTACATTTTTTCGGAGGATTAAGGGTGAATTTATGAAGAAGAAGTTCTATACTGCCACCTACTGGGATGGAGTGCAAAGCTCTTAATTAAATTCGTTTAATCGTAAAGCAAATATTCCCCTCTTTTGACAATATTAATAGAGCATCATCAGTACGGCTGTCATAAGTTCTGATGACGTTTTCCATAAAGAAACAGTAGTTTCTTTAATGGTTTATGGCTGCCAAATTACAAGGACGAGTAAGCAGGTATGGAAAATGAATGAATGAAGCCAAGCTTACTGCTAAAAAAAACTAATTTAACTATTGGAAGTAAGCGCGCGGTGGAGATTCATTATACCATATCCATTGCATTGGTTGTTTTACCAAAACAAAGTTCTTCTGTTCCCCACTGCGATGAGTTTCCACACAGAGTTTCCTCTGTTCCCCACTGTGCAGAGGGGAGGCGAGGGGCGGGTGGGTTCGGTAGATTTCGCCAATTTCGGGGTCCCGATCTTAGGTGCAATAAACAAATATACATTCTAACCAGGCCACAGTAGGCTACCTAAGTGTTTATTTTTTGTGGTTAACTTTATGGCCATTAACCTGGAACTTGGCCATGACATTCGCCTGAATCACCAAGTAAACAGACAGTGACACTTAATCAATTTTTCCATAATCTCCTTTAGAATTAATGTCAAATTCAGATAATAAATATTTAATAATTTGCTGTACTACACATAGAACCTGCCCCCACATACACATCAGATAATCATCCACACATCTATGAATTTCTCACACAAGATTAAAATCTGGTTTCTGGCCAATTGATATGAAGCATAAAAAGTTGGGATTATAGCGCACTGTGACTATATAATGAGTGGTCATGGAAGACAGATGAATCAATACAGTGGTATCTCAGTTCTTGAACTTAACCCATTTCGGCCTCTGGATGGAATCCTAAAAAGTTCGAATTCTGATCGAATTTGTCCCATAAGAAATAATGGAAAACCAATTAATTGGTTCCTGCCCCCCCCCAAAAAAATACCCCTAAATATCTTTTTTTAAGCAATTAAACATGAACAAAAAAATGAACAGAATAAAACAAGAAGAGTATTTTTTTGTTAATGAATTCCAAAACAAAAAAAATCTTATCCCAAAATTATCCCTGTCTTGCCCAGATTGTCCGCTGCTTACGTGTGAGATCCCCATATGATCAGCTGTTTCTGGTTGTTGTCATTAGTCCTCTGTAATAAGTTTTAGTTTGTTTCCCCAGTCCAGTCATTGGGTGCGTACGACTTACTTACAGCACTGGCTTAAAGGAATGCTTTCTGATGCTGACGCAATGCATTATGGTTAGATGCATTGCGATCTCTCACCCGGCTGCACAAACTGGAATAACCTCCGTGACGACACACCTTTGCCCTTTTTGGCTGAAAAGTTTAGTTACACGCATGATGTTTGTATCCCAGGCAGTTCTGATGTGTAATCTGCTATTTCTCCCGAATATCACGTAAAGCAGTGAGAACTGGTTTTCATTTAATTTACTTGGTAAAATAAAGTTTAAATAAATAACATAAATACTCTAATAGTACACGTAAATTAGTAGTTTATTTATTGTTAGTTACTGTAATGTTGCGCTGCTTCATTTGGTTAATCGTGCAGTCTGTGAACAAGGCGTTCAAGTAAGAAGTGCATTGTAGTCTGTACATGACAACACAAACTTTGAATCCGGTCCATTGTTTATTTTATTGTTACTCTGTATTTGTTAATTTGTATATAATTAGCAAACTTTTAAGTTGTAACATTTGTACAAGTATTACGTACCTTTTTGGTGAGCAATGGCTAACAAAATGATATCAAGTACAGTGTACTATCTGATACAGTATTTTCAATAAAATAGCATTATCACCAAGAAGCGCTGCTACTACAGGAAATGCGAAGCTGACACTGAAGCAATAAATTACCTTTTATTTCAGCTCAGAGATGTGCCGTGTGACTTATTTCTTGGTGCGTACAATTTATATTAGGTCAGCATTCACGGTTCAACTTCTGATATTCAGATTGAGTTTTAGGTCAAACTGTTTCATTCAACTTTCAAGAAATTCGAGTTCTAGTGAGTTCAAGAACCGAGGTACAGTACCACTGTATAACATAAACAGAAAAGTCTGAAAAATATAGAACTTTGGGGATGGAACTGGCTGTTTTTTCCCCCCTGGGGGGCAGTGTTATCTAATTGAACTGCATATCATTGCACAGATAATGAAGATAGATCCTTTATTTTCCAGGGTACATTGGGGTTCTTACCCCATAGCTTGTGGGACAGAGCACAGGGTCAGCCAATATGTGGCAACCTCTGAGCTGGGGGTTAAGGGTCCTGCTCACGGTCACACAGACATGTGACTATTCTGCAAAGGCCAGGGCTTGAACCAGGTGACCTTCCAAGCAGGGGCACAGAGACTTAGCTTAGTCAGCCTCTCTCTGCATGGGGAAACTAAAGTACCCAGAAGAATCCATGGGCAATCCATGTGACACAGGGAGAAGGTGCAAAACCCTTAGGCTGGAGGTGTCAGCTGGCCCAGATGAACCATATGGCCATTTAGGCAGGTGCCCAGGGGCACCAAACTGGGAGACAGCAAGCAAGATGACCCCTCCCCCTAGGACCCCCAGTCCATAATCTCATCCATGAACGTCTTTTCAAAAATTAATGTGAATTAATATCTAATATTTAATATGACTGTAAATTTCTCTTTTAATTTGGCACTCACTGGAAAGTGTATTAAAGTTTTCCTTGCATTACATACATTTCTGAACGTTGTGAGCCACCGACCAGCTTTATTATTTTTTATGTGTGCTGTTGGGACTTAATACTCTTAATATGGCCTTGAGTGTGAGGTAACATTAAGGGCACAGATCTGTGAATGTACAGTAAGGGTTTGTCCCTACCAATACTGGGGGGAGTAGCCTACAGTGTGTGTTTAGGGGGATGAAGGGGTTTCGGGCTGAATAGGCCCCTTATCAGTGCTGAAAGCAAACCTATGCTATGAACACCCTACAGATCCCTTTAAAACAGTCCCTTAAACATGATATGCGATTGGGCATCACATGATTCAGTGCGTAACGCACACAGGTCAATGGGGGCTAACACATCCAAGACCGGGAGTTTAAATCACCTCCCATTCTCTAAGTGGGAGGAGTTTGGATGTGTCTTTGAAACTGTACCATGAGACTTCGAAGCTGTACTTTGAAGGCCTGGCGCCCTTTCCATAGTGTTATTTTGCCTGAGATTCAATATCACTGCAACCACGCACTGGACAAGCACCGTGGACAATTATTCTATTATTCTTCCAACAGGTGGCGCCAAATCCATTAGTAATACTTAATCTATGACAAACTACTCATCCTTATTGGGGGGGGGGGGGGAATAATTGGAATATATGAAGTTGACAAAATCAAGTGCTTCTTAGGATCTGGCTCTAGTGACGTTACATGGAATTTTTATTACCACTGAGTGAAACTGCCTCACTTTAGGATCATGGACAAAAGACAAGCATTAATTTGACAAGAGAGATTCTAACCAAATGCTCTTTTGGTCAAAGCCTAATTTCTTTCTCTACAAAAGATTTGTTGTTTCAAAGACCAAACGCGACAGGAATGCATTGCATGTGACTCGCATAATTGACGTGTCCTTATTCCCCCGTCCAGGGAGTTCAGGTTTCCTCCCACAATGCAACAAGGTAACAGTGCACTCTGCTAGGCCTTTTATGTCAATGTCTGTCTTTGTGCAGCTGCGAATGGTGTTCCTTATCTCTGGGTCTTCAGCACTGGATACAGCATTACTGGACATGGATGAATGGACAATCAAACGCATTTATGTTTTCATATTTTAACTATCCTGATGACTAAGCTCATTTTCCTTATGACGTGTATAGGTCACAGTTTACATCAATGTATACATAATCTGATTACATAAATTTATGCGTTTAATATCAATATTCTTTACAAAAATTACCTATATTGCTTTGTACTTATTTCTTTGAATTTTGCTTATGATGTATTTTGGTATTTTTGATTTATATGAATGATTGGTTCGTTTTTACAAAATCTAAGTCTTTTGGGCACTTTTGATAATTACAGAGAAACTCTGTGAACTATAATGCAGTTAATGAGGATATTCGATTCATCTATTCGGTTAAAATTAATATTAGATGACACTGAGTCTCCTTGACATGAAGTGCGTGACAGAGATATTGAATAGTTGTTTGCACGGGTCACGTTCATTCTTCCTTGTTGGGAAACAGCACCATCGCAACCTCTACCATATTAACAATTCCTATGCGAAACATGGGACTTTTTAAAGATGATTTCCTTACCGAAACACTAGGGAATGGCGTACAGTGAGAGGATAGATGAGTGATAACTTATGGGTGATACACAAAGACACACAAAGGAGATGAAGAATTGGTCCGCTACGTGGCGCGTCGGACCCACTCTTCCCACGGCGGAGAGCGATTTAAATCGTCCAGTCAATCTAAAATCGACTTAGACTGTCGGACAAGGGTGGACAGGGACGGGACAGCAACGGGGGTGTGGAGGTTCTGTTACGTAGCGTACGTGCGCAGGCGCCGCTGTGAATAGCCGTGCGTCAGCGCAGTTTCTGGACACGGGGGATCCCGGCGGCACGTTGCCGCCGCTGCTGGAAGCGATCGGCGTCTTTGAGCGGAGAAAAAGGAGCCCGACGCTGCGTCTTTACATTTATCTCACTGTATCACACATAACGGGAGTGGGATGCTTTGGAACATGTAGGGGGGTCGGGGCTTTTTTTCCCTTTCGTTTGTTTTTTTTCGTTTTGTTTATTTTTCTTTTTACTTTGTTGGATTTGCCCGTGCTCTTTCTGCCTCCCCTCGCTCTTCTCCCATTGATATTTTAGGGCAATTTCTGTTAGATCGCTGGAAAGAGTGTGAACTTTCTTCAAACTGAAAATCAAAGTCTGGTCGTTTTGAGCGAAGCCGCTGCGTCTTATTGCTGGAGAAAACGATTACCATCATGAGGTAAGAGGCCAGGTCCCCCTTTTTTGTTTAAATGAATATGTCCAGCAAAATTTATTTTATTTCCATTTTTCTGGGTCCTTAGTGGCACATACGTGTCTGCATAAAGCGTGTTTGAAGCAGAGATTATATGTGAATTGCACAATGGAGGTGCATCCTTATAGAAGCTATAAATGAGAATTAAATGCTTTTTACAAGGTGAATCCTAGCGCGGTCGACCCTGTGGGGATATACTGGCTCTCTTGCTTTTTTGTGCGAGCCGACGCCGGTGGGGGCTTCTGTTTTTTTCCACGATATTTATCCGCATTGTCTAAATCTACCCAATTTATTAAGAATAAGCGACTCGCCGTGAATTTAACTTGATGTCTGACGAGGCGTGAGTAGCAAACCCGGCTCCATTATCTAGCCCCCTAACATTTGGCCAGTTGTTGCAATGCAGTACTGTTGGTGGAATCGATAAACACGAGTAAAACGAGTGGCGAAAGCTTTTGGGGGCTAGAGACGGACATCAAATCTGTTCTGATGCGCTGACGTGGTGCTGTGCATATAGCGGAAAGATGCCGATAAAAACGCGATTAAGTCATTTTAGTAAATTTTGAAATCCCTCTTTGAAGTGGATGTATACGTGCTGTGAGTTTTAATTCACCCGACAGATGTACCCTTCACTTTTGTCACCTTTATTGTATATTTAAAAATTTAAAGTATGAATCTGTGTATTTAATATGGGACGTCTGGCAAACGATTAAGATGATTGTGACGCGTTATTGGATATAATAGCGTTTTGTTCCATTTTCCGGGAAGAGGTCATTCTGTATTGTGTAATGTAGACAATCACATTGAAAGCGGTCACCGTAGCGCTGCCTTAATCCCGCGACACCTTTTAATTACTCTTCATTTTTTGCGGCTACTGTAACCGATGACAGTTTGTTCATGCCGCCGCCTAATTGCGTGGCCACTTTGTCCTCAGCCCGAGGCGCGCGCTTAATATTTAAGGGGCTTTAAACGGGGGAGTGCAAATACTTTACTTTCCTTGTTGGGTTACGCGGAAACCAAACATAATACAAATTAGGTCGGTTCGGTTCGGACGCGAAAGTCTTTTTTTTTTATTATTCGTACGACTGGAGAAATGAGTGGCTGGTTCATTGGAAGTTTAAGGGAAGTTGTGAAACGCCCGCCCCCCCCCGGTGATTAATAAACTTTATATGCAGCGTTTGGAAGAGTAGTGAGTTAATTTAGGTGTCCTTGTATGCTGATTGTGGTTATTTAAAAAGTTTCCATCTACTATTTTCTTGGGTATTGCTGTGCCCTGACATTGTGTGGCAGGGTGTGGATGTTTCGGGGGGTGGGTTGCGTTCTGTCTGGGGGGCAGCTGGGTTTGTGGGTGGGGTCCTGAAGCTTTTTTTTTTCTTTTCAATGTGTTTAACTTGCAATAACGCAAACGTGCAGGGTGTCCTGGCCTTCTGTGCTTTGGCCAGTGGAAACCCCCCCCCCTCATCTCCGCCAACCCCCCACATGGACCCCCCCCCTGCCCAAGATGCGGAGGCTCTGCTCTCATGTGGGTCGGACTGGCTCCCCGGGCGCCGTAAAAAGGCCGCTCTCTGTCTCTGTTGTCGACTTGTGTGTTTCTATTCATATTAAGGTGGTGCTGGGGGTCGTCCTTGGTGTCCTGGTGCAAAGGTCAGAGATCAAAAACAGGGGTCATTTGTGGCTTTTCTTCAGATTCATGCCAACGGTGGTGAGGGGGGGGCTTTCTTCTTAAAGAGGGGTCTCAATGGAGCCAGCTGTTGCCAACTATTCACCAGAGCAAGCTTTCCCCGACAATGACTTCTTGCTTTTGGGGGGGGGGGGTTGGCGGCGTTTTCCCTTCCAGTTAAGAGAATTAGGAGTCGGATCATTCTAGAGCGTGAATGCGAGCCACGTCTCTGGATGCGCGATCTACTTGATGGGCGGGTCACTCGCCACCACCGCAGGCTCTGTGTGCCACCGAGGACCCTGGGAACCGAAGTGGTCGCTGCGCGTCGGATTTCTTGGCAGATGAGTCCAGTGCAGTTCGGTGGAATGCATCTTGAATCTGCTGAACTGTGCACTTGCACCCCCAAGCCAGTGGAGGCGCCAGTATCTGACTTAACGGGTGCTGACTGCAAAGGAGGTGTCTAACAATCCATAAGAAAATGTGAATGTGATGCTTGACGCAACTTCATAATATGTGCAGTCGTCTCGATTATAATAAAAGGGTGGATTTGGCAAAGTTTTTTTTTTTTGCCTTTTTAGTCTATAGTCTAGGGACTCCTGCCTGATATCACTTCAGTGTGCTTATGCTGGCTGAAAAGGAGTGTAGCTGACTTGCATGTTAACTCTTGATAACAGGAGTTCAGACGAAGCTGTAAGCTTCTGTGTAAGCAGCTGGCACTGTCACATGACCCTCCCCCAGCTGGCACTGTCACATGACCCTCCCCCAGCTGGCACTGTCACATGACCCTCCCCCCCCCCCCACCCCCTGTGGCCTTCCTACCGCGCCGCTGCAGTCGTCGAAGTCGATGCTGACAAGCAGATGATGCCTAACCTTGCCTCAGTAGCGCCACATGGCTGGGAAACGTCTAAATCTGACGCCGCCTGGCCTTTCGCCTGTGCTGGCCCCCCCGACTGGCCCTGTGCCCCCCTCCTGTGCACAGACACGGCCTGCAAAGGTTACCTGTCTCTCCTGACTATCCGATCAAGTAGGCCCTTCAGCAGGAGCCCAGATCTCCCGAGAAAATTGCTTCTCTTTTTCTTTTTTTTTTCACCTCCAAGTGGGTGTGAACAGTTTGGCACCACTTACCACAAATTTGGAGTGTTACCCCCCCCCCCCATGCCGAGGGGTGCTCGGGGACTCTCTCCATGCCCTGCTGAAAGACGACCTGGGCCCCCCGCACATTTGGACGGCCTGATCTTAGGCTTGCGAATGGTCCTGGAATCTCGCCTTTCAGGCACGGCCCGGTTAATATCGCCTCGGGTTGGAGCACTGTTATTATTTTGGGCGTGCGGTGTGTTTTTCATTTCCAAGATGTATTGTTTAGGTAATTTTAATGCCAGCTGACCATATGGGCATTTGGGCATGTGTCCAGGGGCATCGCGATCCTCGGGATAGGGGGACCAAGCAGAGAAGCCTTCCTGCTTCCATTTATGAATGCCTTCTAAGAAGTTAACATGATTTTATATCTGATATGATCGTATATTGTTCTTACTCTGGCACTCACTGAACATCCCGCATAACATTTTTCTACTGTTAGATGCGTTTATCTGGACGGAATGATGGTTTGGAAAATCACATCCCGGCCAAGCTTATGTTGCCCTTTCTTCTGATTCAGCGTTTTTCTGCCTGCAGCCTCAGTTCTGTTTTGGACCATGGACACTTGTTCTCGGAATGACTGCTTATTCCACCTGCTGCCATTTTCAGGACGGGAATAATCAGAATTGTTACCTCTGAACATGGAGGATTAGGGTATTTTTTTTTCGGTGTATGTTGCGCAACACAGGATCCACCTCCTTTTAGTGTGCTGTGTAGAGCTGTGTCTCCCTTACTGTGTGGGGTCATATGTGTCGCCCCCCCTCCACTCCCCGCCTGCTCCTCTTTCACCCAGCTGGCTTGGTGCTGCAACTCGATTGCAATTAGTATGAGGAATCTTCTTGGCTGTCTTGGATATGGCATGAAAAGGCGTTTCCTCTTATGTAAAAAGCCTCTTTTGACGTTCTGTGAAATCCAACCCTAAGAGGAAAAAAAAAGTGCCCCAAATGGCCAGCAATCCAAGACTCCAGGATGCTATAAACCTGTTTTTTTGGATTGGTGAAGGGTTTTTTTTTTTTTTTTTTGATGGAGTGCAGGGGTTTGGACAGCAGGTGTGTTGTTGCACATCTCCTCCGCCTCAGTCCAGCAGCTTCTGAGGACTCTGCGGAACCTTTTTGACGGGCAGTGTGACCGTGTCCTGCATCCGCCCTCATCTCCACCTCTGTGTCTCGACGTTCTCCCTAAACGTCGAGGCCGCTGTGGGCCTCGCAGAGCGCCGAACCCTATCCGCGCCGAGGCCGCTGTGGGCCTCGCAGAGCGCCGAACCCTATCCGCGCCGAGGCCGCTGTGGGCCTCGCAGAGCGCCGAAC
>JABFDZ020000043.1:7304360-7322927 GCA_019775955.2 Pollimyrus isidori
GTACCCATCCTCTGATGGCTACTTCCAGCAGGATAATGCACCATGTCACAAAGCTCGAATCATTTCAAATTGGTTTCCTGAACATGACAATGACTTCACTGTACTAAAATGCCCCCCACATTCACCAGATCTCAACCCAATAAAGTATCTTTGGGATGTGGTGGAACGGGAGCTTTGTGCCCTGGATGTGCATCCCACAAATCTCCATCTGTACAAATCTGTAAAATTTCTCAGCTTAATATATGTGTGCGATAATATGTTGTTAATTTAAAAAGTTATTACATGCAATATTTAAAATGATTTATTACTCGACATAAAGAATGTGAATATACAGTGGGTATGGAAAGTATTCACCCAAGTACGGGGTGCTGTGTTACATTAATGAGAAAAAAAATCATTTAAAATGATTTTAGCAAATGGCTGCAATATAACAAAGAGTGAAAAATTTAAGGGGGTCTGAATACTTTCCATACCCACTGTATATCTTTGGCTCAATTTTCAAATAAGCACATATGCAAGGGAAGACAAATGTTCCCCTACAGGAAAGATGTATGTGTGACGTTTGAAAATCACTCAGGTACATTATTACATGAGGATACAGTAGTTTTATTAGTACTGAGGTCCAGAGTTGCTGTGTACCTATTTTAACAGGGGGGAACCAAATATCCTAGATGTCATGAAATAACGTTTCCCCTAATATTGAAGCAAAGATGTATTTGTGATGCCTGAAAATCACTCAGGTACATTATTACATGTGAATAATGTAGATTGTTATGCTTAATATAGTCTTACAAGCAAGACTACCGTTTTCATCAAGAAATATCTCTATCCAGTGAATTAAATAATTTCATTTTCTACTTGTAAAAACAAAGAAACATCGAAAAGGCATGTGATGTTTTAAAATATATGTCTGGTCCCGCCCATGTGGGCATGACGCTGTCGCTGCATCATGCACTTATTTATTGTATCACATTTTTGCCCGGGCCCACAACATATTGGGAAAAGCGTCATAAAACCATACAGAAATAAAGTGCATGCAGTCTTTGCTTCTTATTTAAAGTTTCTCTTTACTTAACATGGCTGCAGCCCGCCATACCTTTTTACAGCAATTTTTTTTTAAACCAACAGAATATTTGTATTGCACTTAACCTTCAGAACAATTAACAGCACTAAATACAAACTGTTCCAATAGGTAATAGAAAATTAATCAACACTTTTCATATTTGAAAACTGGGCAGTTCTGTGGTATAGACTAGTGCTACTTAAAGCTGTGTTAACACAGAAAGCCTGCGGGCTATGAAGGTTAGACAGCATCCTCAAACTGTTAGGCCTAAGTTTCGTTTTATAAGTAGCCAAAACTTCCTACGCTTTTAATATTTGTAATATTGTTACTTATACAAATCAAATAAATATTTCTCCAAAATTCAAAAATGAATGAATATTACGGTAATTTATATAATGAGTTATGATTAGACATAACTTAAGTAAAAATACCAAATATTAAAACAACGTCACTTGTTTCATGTCTTGATTGAAATGACTGTGTTCAGTCTTTTAATCAGTTAATAACTTTAGTCTTTAAGTGTGTGTTCAGTTATGGTGGCGTATTCACTAAAAATGTAAGTTTCTGGTTTCTTTTCTTCCTGCTGGGATGTCAGGTTGTCGATCGTAGCATAGGTCTCTGAATCACCAGTCTGTTTACAAAGAAACAGCAGTCAGATATAAATAAGATATAAGATATAAATAAGATATATATAAGATATAAATAATCAGAAATTTAAAAACTGAATAAATATTACTCTGCTGACCTTGCTGTGACTGGTGTCTTTTTGATTCCCTAAAATATAGGAAGATACGTTAAAATATATTATAAAGACTTTATTCAGTTACAGGACTGATACAGTTATATACTGTATAATCAGTTACAGGACAAAAAGACCAAAATTTGACTATACAGTCCTTTTCCAAAAAAGTTGTGAACTGTGTAAAATGTAAATAAAATCAGAATGCAACGATTCTGCGATTCATGCAATGATTAACCCATATTTTATTGAAAATACAACAAAGAAACATACTGATGATAAAACAGCCTAAAGGAAATCACAATATGTCCCTTTATTTGGATTGATCGTCAGCAGGTCCCTTGCACCTACATTGCACCCATAGTCAGGAACCAGGTTAGCTGACGCATCCTTTTCACACTCAAGCCATCACTCATTCTTAAGGGGGAGGCAGGGAGTGAGTAGTAAACTAAATACACACTCATACACACTGTTCAGCAATATCCACAATGATACAATCAAGGAAAATCTACCATTCTGTCCACCAGTGTGAAAGAACTTGTAGGCCTACTTATCACACACTCACTGCTGACTCCGGATCTATACAAGAACTCTATTGGCACTGAACTGCTCATCCTGCAAGTCCTACATGTAGAAGGTTGAATATCAGAGTGTACTGTAAACCACTGAAATTTTGACAGCGTATTTGTAAATCGAAAATAAAAGGACTAAATATTACCCCTTGAATTATGAAGATGGCATTAAAACATGTTCAGTGTTTCTGTTACGCTGTGTGGCGGCGGGCGAGCGGGCAAGCTGGGGAGAGGAAGTCGGGTAAACGGGGTTTATTCAAAAGGACAGGGCAAACGAAGGACCAACGCTAGGAAACATCATGACCGATCTACCCGACTAACTCAGGCGTGGTCTAAATACGCAGGACAAGCTGTCAGAAACAGAAAACAGGTGAGAACAATCATGAATAAACAGGAGGTAACAAGGTGGGCGTGGCACACACGAGGATCGGATGGAGCTGGATGTATAAGTTTCCGACTGAATTTGATGTCTTGAAATTTATTTTGAGGCAAAAGTAAATTAATTGAATTCAGGTGATTAAGTTATAAAAATTAACTTTCTAAACTGCTTTTTATTGATTATTTTTCTAACAATATTTTACTAATAATAACAATTTAAATATTGTTTATATGTACATTCACATTAAATTACAGCCCCGAAATATTCAAGCATTATTAAATGCAATGCGTTTTTATTCAACTAGTTTACGTTGTGGTTTTTTGCATGAACTACTATTGACATTAACTTACATTCATAGAGATGTGCCAAGATTGACTTATATCCTCACTTCCAGAACATCACCTGGATGTAAGTCGATGGATAACTCTGCTATGTATACTTCAAATTTCACTAGTAAAACCAAATATTGGATTTCATTAAGAGAGAGTCATATTGGAGAGAGTCAGCCTGGTCAGCCGTATTGTGTCTCACCTCCTCTCCTCTTGATTATCACCATGACAACAACAGCCACACACACAGCTCCAGACACAGCAACTCCAGACACAATACCTGCCAGGAGAAGATTGGAGATACTGAGAGAGTGCAGAACAGGATACATTCAGCTGTAGATGTGTAACATTGCTGTGTGTGTACAACCATAATCATAATGACTGACTCTACTCTGCACACTAAATATGAAATCATAGTGCATAGTGTATACTAAAACTGCACTGTACTGAAGCCGAGAACGACCATGCTTGCAATAATTATTTTTTTAAATGCCGTTATCCTGAGATAATGAGATAATTGTCTTTGAATAATTACAATGATAAACATTGTGATGCTGCAGGGCAGTCATGCTATATGCAGTTATGCTCATATATGTACTGTAACAGGGTTAGTCAATGTGTGCATCCCAGTATTTAATGTTGAAATTAAGTGTTGTAATTGTGTAGTGTTGTGATGTGCATGTCATGTCCTGTCTCTAAGTTGCACCACGGTCCTGGAAAATGCTATGACATAACTGTATACAACATGTGTGGATGAACTGATAATAAAAATACTGAAATATGATGTCAAAAGACCTTTATATAAACACCCATATTCAAATTTAAAAAAATTGCCTGAATCCTTGAGGGTTTATTCTACTCATTAAATGTGTTGCATGCTTAACACTGTACCATTTACACAATGGCAGACATGTAAAGCAACCCTTATATATCAATTTAAACTGTATATAAGCTACAAGTACCTTTTGTATCTTATGCTGCCACACTTCTAGATTATTTCCCCATTTCTCAAGAAAACAAGATTTGTTATCATGTTTTCTCGAGATAATGATGCTGAAACCTGGCTGTTCATGGTATGTGATCATAAATGTGATGTCCCTTTAACTTTCCACTAAAATAATTTCATGTTATATTGATGCATTATCCCCTCATGGCCTATTGGATGACAACCAACCAATTTATTAAATTTATTTATCAGGCATTAACATCAACATTGAGGAATGCCATGTTTGTCTGTCATGTTTAGGTTTGTTTCCTTAAAGCATGATTTTAGGTTAATTTAACAACCTCTAGTCATGAGAGCAACTTCTCATGCAATCCAGCATGGTGGGGGCCATTCCGGAATGCATTGATCAATTCCAATCCAAGTCAGGAAATGGAACTATTGTTGGAATTTCAATCTCAAATTTCGAATTCATTTGCAATTCTGTTCCCCATAGATTTTTTCCCCAATCCCGACTCCAGTTCCAATTCCTGATTTGGATTAGACATGAGGAATGCATTCTAAAAATGGCCCCAGAACCCTGCAATCCAGTATAACCATATATTTGTTGAGCTTGACCGCTAGCCTAGCTTGTTTGGCTAATCAGTACCTCACAAAATTTATTAACTGGTTAATAAACAATGATTGATATATATATATATATATATATATATATATTTCAGTATATATTATTGACAAAAAACCATATATGTGGTAATAAAAGCAAAAACACTGTACCTGTTGTAGGAAGACTATCTGTCAAAAGAAGAGACAATGTGGCTGTGAAGATATATGGGGATATAAGTAAATCACATACTGTACAATGAAAACAAGATTTTGTATGGAGCTTTTACTGAAGGTATAGTAATACCAACAGCAATTATAGTATAGTCAGTGCTTATGTAAAATTACATACTTTTTCTAATCTTTCCAATTAGCTTTTGTCCTTTTGAAAACTTTATTCCCCTTTTCACATTTATAGAACATGAAATATTATTTGAACAAAGATACACAACAAATGTGCTAGTGTAAAATTAACACTGCATGGTTTATATAGATGTAGACAGAATTGTTAGTACCCTTCCACAAAAACCAAAAAAATAACACTATTTAACACTATCTTAAAATAAGTCTTAAATTCTATGAATAAGTATTAACCCATTATTAGGCATCTTTCAAGCAAACAAACAGAACATTGCACTTGTTGCGTACGCTGGTGGTGCAAGACGGCAAAGGGAGGGAGTCAAGGCCGGAATACGGGGAAACAAGGGTTTATTAACACAACACACCAACATTGAACAACGTCAATGCCGCGTCTGCCGGAAGAGACACAAATGCAGACCTAAATACATTCGACAGGTACGAAACAGGCATGCGGCAACGCCACACAGGTGAGAACAATGGGCAATCACAGGAGGTGATGAGGTAGGCGTGGCACACAGGAGGAGTGGACGGAGTGGGACGTAACAGAACCCCCCCCCCCCCAAAGGTGCACACTCCGAGAGCGCCGCAGGGGAGGCAACAGATGGGATGAACCGGGCAGACAGGACCTGGAAAAACAAAGCAGACCATTAACCAAGACCAGGAAACAAGATCGAAACACAAAACAGGTACAGAGACAGAAACCAGAACAAGACCCGACAGAGAACAGGGAACGCCGACAGACAAACTAGGAAGGGAGAGGTCGAGGAAACACCAGGGAACGGAGGAACAAAAGGGCCTGGAGCGAACAGAGGAACGAACGGAGGCGGAACAAATGGAGGAGGAGCGAGCAGGAGAGGGACAAAGACACCACTGGGCGCCTGAAGGCCCCCCAGCAGGGGACGAGCAGCGGCCGGAGGGGCCACAGGCAGCGGGAAGCCAGACGCCGGAGGGGGCCTTGCAGGGGCCACCGGGACCGGTCGAGGGACCACAGGAGGAACCCAGGAGGGAACCGGAGGGAACACCGGTGTAGGTGGGCAGGAGGGGGAAGCCAGAGATGGCGAAGCCACAGCTGGAGCCCGCAAAGGCGCCGTCCGATGCCCAGGCGGAGCAGG
Source organism: Pollimyrus isidori (assembly GCA_019775955.2). Lineage (NCBI taxonomy): Eukaryota > Metazoa > Chordata > Actinopteri > Osteoglossiformes > Mormyridae > Pollimyrus > Pollimyrus isidori. The sequence continues at coordinate 7,310,461 of JABFDZ020000043.1, forward strand.
GGGCCCAGAAGCAGCCTACAAGGAGCCGGAGGTGGGACAGAGGACCGGCCCCGAAGATCCGGGGAGTGCAGCAACCGGATCCCCGAGGGGTCTCACTTAAGCTCCTCCTCTTCTGCCATGAGGGGAGGAGCGAGGGTGTTGTCCGGGACCTCCTTGGGGACACAGTGTCCCGGGCTGGACAGGTCCCAGGCCGCTGTGGCTGCAGCTTCGGGCCGAATAGGCATGGGCGGGGCCGCGGGCCCAACAGGAACAGGCAGCGCCGCGGGCGAGGTCGCGGAATGAGCAGGAACAGGCAGGGCCGTGGGCGGGGCTGCGGGACAGTCCGGAACTGGTAGGACCGCGGGTGGGTCCATGGGACAAGCAGGAACAGATAGGGCTGCGGGCGGGGCCGCGGGACAGTCCGGAACAGGAGGGACCGCGGGCGGGGCCGCGGGACAGTCCAGAATAGGAGGGACTGTGGGTGGGGCCACGGGCAGTCCGGAACAGGAGGGACCGTGGGTGGGACTGTGGTACCATCCGGAGGAGGCCACAACCCCCCCAAAGGCGCACACTCCGGGCGCACTCCAAGAGGGGCGTGGCATGGCAGTGACTGCTGCGGGTGAAGCAGCCTCGGGAGCTGCAGACGAGGGTGCAGGCGTTGCAGCCTCGGGAATGGCAGCTGCGGGCAAGGGTGTAGACGTGGCAGCCTTGGGAGCGGCAGGCGAGGGTGCAGGCGTGGCAGCCTTGGGAGCGGCAGGCGAGGGTGCAGGCGTGGCAGCCTCGGGAGCGGCAGCGCAAGCGGTGGCAGGTCCATCAGCTAGCGTGTCCGGCAGGTTAACTTTCCCCTCATCGGCCGCTAGGTGACTTGAAAGATTTATTAAACAGTCGTCTATATTTGTCAGCAAAAAAGGGACGACGGAGCCTGTGTAAACAACGTGGACGTTAATTGAAGCCCACACACGATTACTAACGCCTAAAAAAGCGGACTGTTCAACAAATCATACGGAGAGACGGCGGTGGTATGTAACCAGCGTTTTTTGTACTTTGTATTGCTGGATTGGAACACAGTTGAATTGGTTACTTCCATGAGAAGACGTTGTTGTTCAGACCTCTCGCTACTTGTTTCATTGGTATAGTTGTCGCTGTTCGGTGCCAGGTGTAAGCCTTGAAATTATTGGCAATTAGATGTGTTTGAAGCTTGGACTGGCATGTGTCAGCGAACTTAGAAGAAATTGTTCATCCCATTGGAGTTGCTGCTTTGATTTATGCTAGAAGGTTGATGCTCGTTGTCACAACAATTTAAAATGAGTGGATCAAAGGCTGGTTTTACTGATGGGAACTCTGGAAAGGGTAAAAGACTAATCTTCCTTACTGAGAAAGCTCTTGTAAACAAAATTGAAGTCATCCAGATAGAATTAAAAAGGGATGTAAAGAAAATGAAGAATGTAATAACATCTCCCAAAGAGCTAATGAAGAACGATAAAAAATTTTCTTCAGTTAAATCACAGCTTGATGAATTAACTCAATTGTATAAGAATGCCACTGTATTGCATGGATCTCTGCTGCATATTATGCCATCTGACGAGAAAGACAATCAAAATATATGGTTCTCAAGCATCATTAAGTATAACAAAGGTTTTATTGAGAATGTTAAACTATGGCTTTCTGAAGTTGATAAACGTACAAGTAGGCACGTTGAGTCAACTTTTGCTTCGGTGCAATCCCTGGAAACTCCACTAGGAGAAAAAATGGGGGCTCAATCTTCTCTTTACCTTTTGCATGGTTTCCAGGATGATGTATGGTCATCTGACAGTACTTCAAATCGAGGTAGTAGGTCAAGTTTAAAGGTATCTACAATGTTGTCTGCACGTCTAAGAGCAGAGGCTGAAATGGCTGCTTTGCTTGCACGCCAACGTATGCTTAAGGATAAGCACACTCTTGAAGAACAGGAGAAATAACTGAGGAGAAAGAGAGAACAGCTTCAGCTTGAAGCAGATATAGCTGAAACTGTTGCAAAGGTGAATGTGCTGAGAACTGGATCCACTTCGCGAAGTGCTTCACGGAAAACAAATGGAATGGAATCATATTTTAAGGCCAAGGAGAAGACTCTTGAAATGAATGCTGATGCAGAGACCTTTGTGTTACAGAAACTTAATGGAAATACAAAATGGAATGCAAATACTGGAAATGTAGCACCTAGGGAAGATATGGTTCAACAAAGTGTGGAAAGGGATAAGTCTGTACCTCTGCTTAAGCGGCCTTCAAACTCTTTAAGGCAACGTAGCACAATTCCACATATGACATTGGAACAACAAACTTCGCCTATACCCAGTGAGAATCAGTATGTGTTATCCATTATGGAGAAACAGAATGAATTAACTAGTATGTTAGTTCATCAGCGAAATCTTTCATCTCTACCCAGAAGAGAAATTCAAGTCTTCGATGGCAATCCTTTGCAATTTCATGCTTTTATGCGCACAAATGGTGAACAGTGACGTGTGACATTCAGGAGAGGCAGCACCAAAGAGCTCTGTTCATTGATTTGGTTGTCTTCCTTGAGCGGCAAGTTAAAATAATCATGTACTCCTGCTTGAGAAGAAACCTCATAATGAGATTTCCTTTCTTAATGGGAATGGCATTTGTTTTGGCTGCTTGTGTACTGGGCACATCAGTAAAGAATGTAGAAAGCGCCTTTTATGTAAAATCTGTGGTCTCAGACATCAAGTGTGCTCCATATCTTTCACAAGGAGAAGAATGAGGCCAAGCCTGGGTCTTATGGATAGGCTGAATCTCTCTAGGAGGAAGACAGAGATTCTCTTGTGCACCATGGGAAAAGAGAAGGTTGTGGACAGTTTCATTGTGCCTGACCTGGAGGTGGCTGGATTGGACAGTGATGTCTACTGTGAAATGCCAGACCTTTTCACACAATACAGAATGCCTGTTAGTGTGTACAACATCCCAAGACAACGGGACCTGGATGTCTGGCCACACTTAAAGCACATTCGTCTGCCTGAGATATAAGAGCAAGTTGAGATTTTGATTGGCATGAATATGCCTAGAGCTCTAGAGCCAATGGAAGTTGTCCGGAGTGTGGATGATGGGCCCTTTGCCATTAGGACCAGGCTTGGTTGGACAGTGAATGGGCCACTTGGTAGAGAATGCTGTGCAAGACCATGGTGTCAGTCTGTGGTTACCGCCAATAGAATTACTGCAGTTATGCTTGATGAACTATGGAAACAGCAGTTGAAGATGGACTTCCCTGAGAGCAACCACGATGAGCAACCGGGGCTATCAAGGGAGGACCATACGTTTCTGGACCTGGCCAATGAGACTGCGACTCTGAGTGATGGACACTATAACATTGTCCTACCTTTGAAGCACCAAGAGATATGAATGCCTAATAATCGCATATCCCATAAATTTGAAGAGAAGGTTTGTCGAAGACAAAGAATTCCATAAGGACTACACTGAATTCATGAACAACCTCATATCCAGAGGATATGCACAAAGAGTGCCTTTCATAGATCTAGAGCATGACGGCAAGGTTTGGTATATCCCCCACCATGGGGTTTACCATCCTATTAAGAGGAAGATCCAGGTCGTCTTTTACTGTGCAGCATCGTTTCAAGGTGTTTCTCTTAATGCGCAGCTTCTGAGTGGCCCCGATTTAACAAATGCATTAGTTGGTGTGCTGACCAGGTTCAGAAAGGAGCCTATCGTGTTGATGTCTGACATTAAAGCCATGTTTCATCAGGTGCGGGTCCCAGAGGAAGACGCTGACCTGTTGAGATTTCTATGGTGGACTGGCGGAGACTTTAGTCAGAACATGGAAGAGTACAGGATGGTCGTCCACTTGTTTGGGGCTACATCATCTCCGAGTTGTGCTAATTTTGCTCTCCGGAAATGTGCAGAGGACAACAAGGCACACTTTAGCCAGCAGGTGACTGACACCATCTTGTACAGTTTTTACGTGGACAATTGCCTTGCTTCCATAGCCTCTGAAAGGGAAGCCATTTCTCTGCATACAGACCTTGTAGGCATCTGCTAAGGGTGGCTTCCGCCTAACAAAGTGGATAAGTAATAGTCGCAGCGTGTTGGCAGTGATACCCGATGAAGAGAGGGCGAAGGAAATTAAAGACTTGGACCTGAATTGTGATATCTTACCTGTTGAGCGAGCACTGGGGGTGCAATGGTGTGTGCAGTCAGATGCCTTTAAGTTCTGTGTATCTGTCCAATACAGACCATTGACTCGTAGAGGGATCCTTTCCATAATTAGCTCCTGCTATGACCCTATGGGGTTCCATGCTCCCATGATTTTTACAGCCAACAGGATTCTTCAGGATCTGTGCCAGAGGATGATAGCATGGGATGATGCCTTACCATCAGTGGTCGCACAACAGTGGAACACCTGGGTGGAAGAGTTGCATCTGTTAAACAATATTAACCTTCTGACTTTGGAGAGACAATCACTGCGCTGTTGCACCACTTTGCTGATGCAAGCGAGAAGGGATATGGTGTTGTTACCTACCTGCTGCTGTGTAACAGTCGCTCTCAGACCCATAGTTCCTTCATAATGGGGATGTCCAGGGTGGCACCTTTAAAACCAGTCGCAATCCCCCAAATGGAATTGACGGCGGCTGTGGTAGCAGCTCGCATGGACAGGCTGTGGAGGAGGGAGCTAAGGCTACCTCTCCAAGAGCCTGTGTTTTGGACAAATAGTATCTCTGTACCGAAATACATCAAGAATGAGACATCCAGGTTCCGTATTTTTGTAGTGAACCGGGTGTCAAAGATTCTCAAGGCTTCTAACGTCTCCCAGTGGACTCATGTGAACACGGTGCATAACACTGCAGATCTTGCCTCTAGAGTATGAGGGCAGAGTGCTTCTTCATTGGCAATGTATGGATATCTGGTCCCACATTTCTCATGCAGCCAGAGAAAGATCGACCTACAGGAACTTCAACTTGAAGACCCTGAAGTCAAAGTGTATGTTGCTATTGAGGTTTCACCAGCACGAAATGATGATGAAGATCCTTTGACCCGTCTTGTCAGTCGTATTTCATCTTGGACCCACCTCATCAGGGTGGTGGCTTGGATCTTGTGGTTCAAGACATTGCTCTTGCATCGTAGAAAGAACAAAGCATGTCCTCAGTCTGTACCTGATGCAACTCAGTGCGAGAGTGCGAGGGTTGAGCTCTGCCATAGGTTTCTCTCAGTTGGAGAGATAAAGGATGCTGAGATGCAAATAATCAAGTGCTGTCAGAGGGGAAGGTATGCTGAGGAGATTGCCTGCCTCCGAAGGGGGGAGAGTATGAAGCGAAGCAGCCACATATACAAGTTGAGTCCTCTTCTGGAGGATGATGTGCTGCGAGTAGGAGGACGTCTTAGTAGGGCTGTTATGTCCGAAGAATCTAAACATCCTGTTATACTTGCTAAAGATCTCCGCATTGCTGAGCTTATTCTGCAGCATATCCACAAAGAGGTGGGCCATGGTGGCAGGAACCACATTCTCTCAAGGCTGCATCAGAAATATTGGATTCCTGGTGCTGGCGCCTTGATAAGGAAGATTGTGACAAAGTGTGTAGTTTGCAGATGGCTACATGGAGTTGCAGGCCAGCAACAAATGGCAGATTTGCCAGAAAGCAGAGTGACCCCTGAGGAACCTCCCTTTAGCTTTGTAGGCGTGGACTACTTTGGTCCATTTGAAGTTAAGCGTGGCAGAAGTCTTGTGAAGAGGTATGGAGTCATCTTTACGTGTTTGGTGATTAGAGCTGTACGTATTGAGGTTTCCTCATCTCTCGATACTGATTCTTTGATTAATGCCTTACGCCGTTTCATTGCAAGACGAGGTCAGGTGCAAGAACTGCACTCCGATAATGGCACCAATTTTGTGGGTGAGGAGCGTGAGCTAAGACAAGCTATAGAAGAGTGGAATCAGGAAAAGGTTGCTGATGTGCTGTCTTTGAAGGGAATTAAATGGATCAACCCTCCTGTTGGAACACACCATGGCGGGGCATGGGAGCGGTTGATTTGTTCCATCAGAAAGGTCCTTAACTCCACCTTGCGGACTCAACATTTGGACAAGGAAGGGCTTCAGACTGCCCTTTGTAAAGTGGAATCAATCCTTAATAGTAGACCCATTACACAGGAATCCACTGATCCGAATGACCTGGAAGCTTTAACACCGAACCACCTCCTCATTCTCAAATTGAATCCATCCTTACCACCTAGTTTGTTCCAGAAGACTGATCTTTATGCACGTAGGAGGTGGAGGCAGGTCCAGTATATGTCTGATCTGTTCTGGAGAAGATGGCTTACGGAATACTTGCCACAACTTCAAGAGTGTCAGAAATGGACAAGGATTAAGCGTAACTTCATTCCTGGAGACGTGGTCCTCATAGTGGACAACTCGGCACCCCGTGGTTCCTGGATCATCGGCAGAGTCACAGCAGCGATTCCAGACAAGAAAGGGCTTGTACGTCAGGTCTGGATTAAGACCTCCACTAATCACGTATGCAGACCCGTGACGAAGATATGCCTTCTTCAGGAGGCCTCTGACTTTTGACGACTATATTATTTGACCCAACTTGACATGACATGACCAGATATCACCAACCGATTTGATATAGGCTAAGTGCTAGTAACCGCTGGCCTATGACTGACAGGGGGGGAGAAGGAGAAGAAAAGGATGGACTTTGAATAGTGTTGTGTTTTTACTGAGAATCTGTGATGTAATATGTATGTATTGTATGTTCTCAAGTTATGACATTGAATGTGTAATTATTACAGTTTAATGTTGTAATAATTAGAGGCCAGAATGTAGGAGACGGGGATAGGTGGAGTTTTTTGCGTAATCACGCACATTGGGTCACGTGGCATGGTGGCGGTAGTCATTTGTAATAGCACTTGTTACGTGGCGGCAGTAAGGAAGTGGGCAATAGGGGAAAGCCTACTTTTTGCTGACCGCAAATGTAAATGACAATGTTGTCAAACTGAAAGAGCAGCCCTTGCATCATTGTCAGCTAGCGCGTCCGACAGGTTAACTTTCCCCTCGTCGGCCGCTAGGCGACTCGAAAGGTTTATTAAACAGTCGTCTATATTACACTTAACATAACACTAATTGGTGATGACACATATGAACACCATGCAATGTTAATTTAAACCTGGCACGTTTGCTGCAGATGAGGCCCTCACACAAAATTTTAGGATTTTTAAAGACAGAAGTGAAGGGACCTGTCTTGAAAAGGAATCTTGAAAAGTTAAGAAGACATAGTAAAGCCAAACAAGGAACAAAGGGATGAGCTAATGAGAAACGTGGTGAAATTCATGTCGGATTATCACCCGCAGAAAAGGTATAAAACTGGATATAGGTTAGTGAAGGGGGGGCTCTTTAACTTCACATGTCCGGAACCCCTGCTGAAAAAGATCTATCATACATTCTCCTACACTAAGGTATCTGCAGATTATTTATGCAGTTTATCTATTTATGTCTGAATTTTTTTGGCTTCCCTGTGTCACAGGGGTTTCCTCATGCTACTACTGTAACTACTTTCTACTGTCTCTAATATTGTGTTTGTGCCCCGTGATGGACTGCTATCCTGTCCTGGGAGTCCCCAGCCTTGTACTCTATGCTGCCAGCATAGAACCAGCCTCTCCCCCCGACCATGGTAACTGGTTAGAAGATGGATGGGTGAAATGTAATTCTCAGGTTTACGTTAACACTTCATTTCCGCACTACCTTTCTGAATATTACTTTCAGTATAATATTTCCTACCAGAGAATGTGATGGTGTAGCTCTGTGAGACCTTTACATCCCCCTTATCAGTCAGCTGACATGTCCACTTCCTGTTGTTGTCTGTCTGCTGGAGTTCAGTTGTCAGATTGGAGTCGCAGGAGGACGAGTGTATCTGGTACCTGGGATCACCCTGCAAATCAGTGTCTGTGTCATTCAGCCACCTCAGGGTCAGACTTTTAAATGCGTGTTTATTACACTGCCCAGGTCCATCATAGGTGTACAGGAGACACTGTAGAGTCATGTTGCTGCCAGGCATCAGGTTTTCTAACTGAACGACTGAGAAAAAAGCAAGAGAAATGACAGGTTCATAAGAATATCAAAAGAACACATGTACAGCCATTAAATCAAAATGTTTTACACATTTTCAACAAGATAGGGGTTTTAAATGGCAGAAATATAAACAGACTTTATGCGCATAGCATAGCTGGTAAGTAGCTCAAACCTTGAAGAATATTTTCTCTTGTATATTTTTATCAAGAAATCATGGATTACTTCTCAAATAATTACACTTTTAATTAATCAGCATGCATTAATTATTTCAAATACATATTAAGAATATTACTAAAATTATATCAAACAATAAAGTCTATACCTGTGAGTACAGACAGGTAAACTACAGCATCAGATCCACGTTGTTGATCATTGATTATCTGCCTACAGGCGTAGGACCCAGCATTTGCAGTGCGGACATCATGAATGTGCAGAGAGCAGTCAGGGTCCATTGTCATTTTCTCATTTCCGTGTGAATTATTAACCACTTGTACTACTTCATGAAATATCTTCTGCGCATAAAGCCACATAGTTGAGGAGCAGTTAGAATGAATGACATTGTTACATGGCAGAGTAACATCATCTCCCACTCTGGAGTTCACAGTGACCTCTGCAGTGACACCTAGGGTAGAGAATGGAAGAAAAAAGAAATGATATTCACTTTTTATTGCTCATGATAAAAATTCCCCATTATTCTTACAGGGATAACCAGTACAGACACACAAAGGGAAAAGTCACTGACAGCTGATTATGGTTTTTACATGAGCTGGATTTGAATCTACTACATAAACAGTTACTTCATTATTTATTAGGTACTGAAGCTTTAAGCAGAAGATGACATGTATCAACACTACAAAAAATATAAAACCTGCTCCCACATTGAGTCATATACTTCCTTAAAACTGAAGGCTGTTGTTTTATTTACTTCTTATTTATTCAGAGCAAAACCCAGAACCAAGAAAAGCAGTCAGGAAATGTTGTTCATCAATGTAACATATTAATAAACATTAACCTACTGTTTAATTACTTAATTAAAGGCTCCTGGATGAGACTAAAGCAGATATAAAACATAAGTTTGAATCTTCTTGTGTTATAAATCACTTCTTGATTTCCATATATTTCATTTTTAATATTTCTTTCTTTATTGTTTGGTTAAGAATATGTAATGTCATAATCATATTACCTAGTTAGTTATCCAGTATTACAGTTTTTCTCGATTACTTTGGCACATTTTATGAAACATACTTAACATTGTCAAGACTATAAGACCATTTCTCGAAACAGTTCATGCAACACTATGGATTGGCTGCAACAGCCTCTAACTTATAACAATAACTTATGTCTCAGCAAATTCCACCAATAACTAGTCAGTGCCACCAAATGAAAAGTACATCATTTTGCCCATGACAGTCAAAATACCTATATATTGTCAGTATGTCAGTGTAAATTTGCTCCTGTGCTCCACAATCATGAATGATATTTGTTTTCCACTGTGTCACTGTCACTGACTGATCAAGACAAAGCATTCGCATGCACATTTAACTTCTTCAGATCTCAAGATGCAGTACGACAGCAAACAAAAAAAGTCACACAGCATTGTGTTACATAACAAAAACATGGCAATACAAGAACAACCAAATGACAACAGGGGGACTGTGGGTGCCAAAAACAAAGCAATGGTGTATCACTGCAATTTATGGAGCATATTTTGTAATTACTTTGTAAGCTTGGTTAACTTCTTTGTATGTGGTGGGTAATAAAATTATTATGATGGGAAACTGCATAATTATTTTGACCAACAAGATTAAAGCAACTGAAAATTGTACAAAACCATCTGCATATACATATACACTGAAGCATTTGGAATTCTGTGTGAAGCAATGAGAAATGATGTTCTGCCACGCCCAACTGACATTATGTTGTGGGGATTATATTTGTTGCTCTACAAATGTTTATTGCATTTGAGAAATGCTGCAAAGCAATCAAGAAAAACTGTAAGACCCATGTTCTTTTTTAACAGCAGAGTGATGATTATAGGAGCAACTGTGATTCATGATCAAACTGTCAACCTGCTCATTGATGTCATTTGGAAACGTCAGTTTTTGGCCATGGATTGATTTACAGGCATCTGTACAGAACTGAAATAAACCACACATGGAAAACTGCTGTATAAATACGAATGTCCATCAGCCCTACATGCGAGTAGAGGGAATAAAAGGGAATGAGGTTGTTTTGGGCAAAAAAACTGATAAAAAAAGGATGTTTAAAGAAGCAGTCTGATTACCAGAAGCAGGTGCAAAGAAATTGTGGAATTTATTAACAAAATCATAATAATAGAACAAAGGCAAAAATCTCCCGGGAAAAACTGAAGGAAAACCAAACACAACCTCAACCTCACAGCAAGCTGCCACTTCTCTCCAACCAAAACAACAAAATAACAAAACAACCCATAGCAGCTCTGATTCACCTCAAATATAGTTTCTACATTTGGAAGCATTCTTAATGTTCCAGGTTAACTAATTGTGATCTTTAGCATTCCTCCCCCACCTAGTATAGCTCAAGTCAGCCGCCCAACCTCTCACCGCTAAGAGGGCCTAATCCCCCCAACCTGTCTCCACTCTCCCTAATGAGCAGCCGACTTCCCTACTTTCCTTCACCGCATCAGCAAACCCACAACAAACCCATAGCCACAATACACAACCAAATCCCCTAAATAAAGAAAATACAAAACAAGTATATTTAATAAACAAACAGTATGAATACAAGGGTATTAGATTTAGTGAAAAGGAAAAAAAGTAGCCTTTTCGCAATGAATCATTATAAACAAACATCGATACATTATACATATGTGCTTAATCATATAATTCTGCTACAGATATTTGTGCAGATCACTTGCTTTTGTAGTATTGGTATTTTGTAAAACAAACCTGTCTCTTTAAGAAAATCAGCCGATTATAAAAGAGATGACATCCTTAATGAATGTCTTACGAATTTAAACATTCTAACATTCTAAATGTTTCCATATTGTTAAAATTATTTTCTGACTCTTACCCAAGGCATGATATCCAACGATTAAGAGCAGTCCAACAAGAATATATTTCACTACATTCATTTTCTCTCTTGTTCACTTTTTCTTCTATGATGTATTTCGTGTGACTAGTGTCTTACTGTGTGGTGGAAGTTGCTTTTAACACTGAAACTGGGGTGTCATTTCCTCAGGAATTAGAATTTCTTGACAGTTGAACAAACCAGTTTGACCTAGAACTTGATCCGAATGTCAGAAGTTGAACCGTGAATGCTGACCAGATATAAATTGTACACGCCAATCATACTACAATGCAATTTTTACTTTAATACCTTCACGGACTGGACAATTAACCAAATAAAGCAGCACAACATTACAGTAACTAACGATAAATAAACCACTAACTTACATGTACTATTAGATTGTTTATGTCATTTATTTAAACTTTAGTTTACCAGGGAAAGGAACTGAAAACCAGTTCTCGCTGCTTTGCATGATATTCGGGAGAAATTACAGATTACACATCAGAACTGCCTGAAATGCAAACATCATGCGTGTAACTAAACATCAGCCAATACGGGAAAAGGTGTGTCGTCATCGAGGCGGTTCCAATTTGTGCAGCCTTGTGAGAGATCGCAATGCATCTAACCATAATGCATTGCGTCAGGGTCAGAATGCATTGCTATATAAATGTAATTAATTATTATTATTATTATTAAGCCAGCGCTGTAAGAAAGTCGAACGCACCCAATGATCGGACTGGGGAAACAAACTGAAAAGTGGACTTAATGCAGAGGACTAATGATAACAACCAGAAACAGCTGATCACATGGGGATCCCATACGAGGTTAATGAGGAGGCATGGCACATGGAAGGAGCGGACAATCGGGGCAGGACAGGTGTAATGTTGGGATAAGATCTTTATCGTTTTGGAAGCCATTAAGAAAAAAATGCTCTTCTTGTTTCATCCTGTTGATTTTGTGTTTTAAATGCTAAAAAAACATATATGTGTAATTTTGGGGGGCCGGGAACCAATGAATTGATTTTCCATTATTTGTTATGGGAAAAATTTGATCATAACTCTAAATTTTTAGGATTCGATCCGGAGTCCGGAATGGATTAAGTTTGAGAACTGAGGTACCACTGTACTACGTATGACATTACGGTACAACACAATGCCAACACAATAAATGCTGACTACACACAGGTATGTACATTGTTTCCATTTGTCACTGCAGATAGGTATCCCCAGCATTACAGTGCCTCTCATCTAGGGGACTCAGGACAAGGGCTGGGCGATATGGCCTAAAATTTATATCGTGATATAATTTGTAGCACGTGCGATAACGATATATATCACGATATATTAAAACTGACTGCCAGATACATTCCCGAATA
>JABFDZ020000043.1:7357026-7388151 GCA_019775955.2 Pollimyrus isidori
TGCCATACTGTTCTTGTAATAAATGAGAAGCAAATTACATTTGACTCCTCCCCTTTTTGCTGATCCGAAAATTGATCTGATCCGTGATTCTGATCCGCGAAACGATCCAAACCGTGAGTTTTTTGATCCGTTGCACCCCTACAGAGGACTAATGACAACAACCAGAAACAGCTGATCACATGGGGATTCCACACGAGGTTAACTAGAGGGCGTGGCACACAAAAGGAACAGATGATTGGGGCAGGACAGGGGTAATGTTGGGATAAGATCTTTATTGTTTTGGAAGCCATTAAGAAAAAAAATCTCTGTTGTTTTATCCTGTACATTTTGCGTTTAAATGCTAAAAAAACATATTTGGCTATATTTGTGGGGGGCTGGGAACCAATTAATTGGTCTTCCATTATTTCTTATGGGAAAAATTCAATCAGAACTCGAACTTTTTAGGATTCGATCCAGAGTCCGGAACGGATTAAATTCGAGAACTGAGGTACCACTGTATTGTGTTATGTGTTTCGTTTGGCTGTTCAAGACAATAAGGTATGCCTGATTAGCCTAATCACTAGAGCCTTAGCATCATAGTACATAACTTGTGAGAAGTCTGACAAACATAGGTACTTCAATTACGGCATCCTTAGAGTGTGAACACCTCAAAATCAATTGGGACACTGCCAATTTATATGTAGACTTAAGTCACCAGCAAGCAGCATACTAGCTGGTTAGACACATGGATCAGTGAGCAGGGAAGAGACATACACAATATGCTAAATGGGGCTGAAGTTGAGAAAAACAATCCTCCACAAGGGCTGTATAAATTTGCTAGTTATATTTGACTAAGGAAAAAAATCATGCACATTCTCATGTATAAAATGCTTGAACGCCATTAGCATGTTGGATGACATTGTTATTGTCCATCCACAGTACTCTAACCTCCACGACAGTGGCGCCTCCAAAAAATTTCCATAGGGGGGGCCAGATGGGGCCACTGAAAATCTGGGGGTGGGACCAAAATCAAAAGCCGAGCTGAATTTCAGGAATTCTGTTATGTTGTTGTAGTACATAGCTAGTTGAAAACTATGAGAAACATTTAAGGGATCACCTACTAATAGACTTTGGTTTCTTGTGTTACATTTGCATTGTCTGCAAACTGACATAACATATACAGTAGCACCAGCTAACATTGGTTAAGTAATCAAATTTATCATGCCAAAAAGCAAGTCAGCACATAGCACCAGCTAACGTTAGTTAAGTATTTAAATTTATCATGCCAAAAAGCATGCCAACAAAATTATCAGGGGGGCCATGGCCCCCCCTGGCCACCCCATGATGGCGCCACTGCTCCACAAGGTGGTTAAGAGAACCACCACGTAGAACTTCAGGTTAAACCTCAACAAATGTCTAATTTGACAACCACTGGTGCACAGCTTGAGAAGGAAATGCCCTCTATTGTTCTCACTTGCATGAAGTTTCAGAACTACATATCTGGGAAGCATGTCATTGTGTACATTGACCGTAAGCCTCTTAAAGATCTTAAAATAGTAACACCTTTCCACACCCATGCTGTATCTAAAAGGAATACAATTTGTCAATCAGGTACAGGAGTGGCAAGAAAATGGACCTGCTAGATGTGCTGTCCAGAACACAACTTCTGGAACACATACCAGAGACTGATGGCCGGGAGCAGGGGTGTCAAACTACTGCCCAAAGTACAACTGTATCCGTCCTACAGATAATATTCTATGTGTATCAGAACAGGCCTGCCAATGTAAAGCGCACATCACTGGCACTACAAATTCAAGATTTCACAGCGATAGACAGTGCGTTGGTGCATCAATCAAGGCCTTCAAGCCACCTCCCTCTTCACTGACATACTGAGACCATAGGAGTAGATTTAGGGGGGATGGGGAGCACTCACAGACTTGCAATCAAAGAGAGAACAGGCGAGCGGACAAGCACTGCATGGCTTTGTATGTAATCTTAACTTATGGAAGACCTTGTGTCATAACTAATAGTGAATCAATAAAAGATTATGTGAAATTATGGGATTTCACTATCTCATGTCATTATATCATTAATTTACATAGAGATTATTTTGATTGTGCAAACTGCAACTAACTTGGTTAGTTAATAGCACGACACAGACTGATAACACTGGTAACACTGATAATGCAGCTGGAAAAGTGAGTCACAATTCTCATCCTGCTGTTTGTGTTATTAGGGCAGAAGAATAAAGCATTTATCTGGAAAAAACCTCACACAGTTACCAAAACCTCAGAAGTGCTTACTTCATAAACAGTGCTGGCTGTGCTATTTAATGCAAAGAAAAAAAGTCAATAAGTCCACTGTACTTACTTCTATGGGTGTCCAGGAGAAGATCTCCCAGTTGCTATTTTATGTGTGTTGTGTTTAATTTCAGGAAGTTAGAATGTGTTCGTGAGAGACAGGCTGCATCATAGTGGACCCTGAGGTGAGGTCATTTTCCCACAATGAATGGCCTGACATTAGTGGAGGAATGTCGCAGTTTGAGTATAATTTATATATAAATGGTGTATCATTTACATAATATGGGACATTAGCACACTTAAACTACCAAATTAAAAAATTATCTTTAAATGTGATCTGTCATTTGTTTAATCTATAAGCCCGGTTTGTTCTGAATTCTAAAATGCCTTGGGAAAAGCTAAGTTCATATTTCTATATGAATAATTAGTCATAATACATCTGACTAAACATGGTCAATTTAAGACTGATTTTCAATAAATATTGACCTGATTTGGCCCTCAAATTCAACCCAATTTTTAATTTTGGCCACTTCTGAGTTTGACCTATGATGTCAGCTCCTCCATGCTAAGGTTTGTCACAGTTAGCAAGCAGAAGTGCACTAACTACAACTGTGCATGAAGGAGGAGCTGAGCATGCATCAGTGGATAACTCAGCAAGGCTGGCCAGCTCACAGGCATGAAGTGCCCGTGCTTGTTCAAGAAGTTACCTTGTTTTGTTTGATGGTATCATCTACAAAGAGCTCTGCATAGTCATATCTCTATTTATGCCTCGGTAACTTAGGACAAGTGCACCAGCTGCACCAAGGGGTGGTGAAGAGGACCATCAAAACCGAATTTCAGTACACACAGGATTTCGGCCAGTCTCTGAACAGACAACGTTTCACAGTTTTCATGTCAAGAATTTTAAGACTTCAGAAAGGGTTATGGTGCTACAAAACATCATCACCACACACACTACATTCAATGGCATAGCTGTGATGCAAAGCTGTTGAAAATATCTTGCATTACTTGCAGGACTACCGCACTACTCCAGAAGAATCAGTTATCCCATCAGTCTTGACACGGAGTATACGATAAGCCATAGTCAAGCCATTGGCCAAAACATCTGGATCATCCAGCAATGGGGAGCCACAGCCCCAAGCTTAACCCAACATCCCTCACTCAGCATCTGAAGAAACAGCAGCCCCCCTCAAACTCATCCTCCCAGTCAGAACATCACAAAACAGGCAGAGCTGAATATATACAGTACTGTGCAAAAGTCTTAGGCTGGCAAAGGAAATGATGTTTAGATTATCCTCATGTTGGCGTAAAATATTATGCCTGCTTAAAGCAACCCAGTATTTGCAGCGACCATCTAGTGCAGCCATGTATTTTTGGACCTGTCCACTAGCACAACTCATACAGCTAGTCAATCTGTCACTGACTTTTTAAACCAATTTAATTATTTAATTGAGCTGTTGGTAAAGGAACGACTGAGGTGCCCCTGAGGAGAAGTTTGGAAACTGAAGCAGTGTTCATCTAGCCATCCAAACAGATATCGGTAACTTTTCAGGAAACAGAAGAAATTACTAGTTTTTATTGTGTTACTCTTAATTTGCACATGTTCTAATGTTAAATGATGTTTCTTTTGTTCTAAGGCAAAGTACACTTACTACCCAGATAAACAGCTTTAAACATTTCTTTGGACTGCCTAAGACTCTTGCACGGTACTGTATCTGGTTAAAATCTGAAGCTAGGGACATGCATGGTAAAGAAGCCTGGTGGAAGTGACACGCTATCAACCTGTATTTGTTAGTCAGTTGAAATTGAAGTTATTAGCTAACGGTGTAAGGTACATTGACTTTGGGTTGGTCATTTTGTTTAGAATTTACAATGACAGGAAATACAACAGTAGTTAGTATTTTCCTTTGGGGTGTCCATATTTGGCTGTTCAAGGCAATAAGGTTTGACTGATTAACTTAATCATGTCTTTCTCATTTTGTGTCACAATACATCACACCTCGAATGACTCTCAGAGAGGTTAACGTGCTTCTGCTGTAATTTCTCACATTATCAGATCTGTGTTCATGCTAGGTTTGCATTTTGCTTGTTGTGCATGTGTTAGAAAATGTCAAAGTTCAGGATGCCCTACATGTACTCCCCTTCTCAACTGGCTGGGCTGAGCTACAAGGAGAAGAGGCAGATCGCTTTGGTATCCCAGCCCGAAGCCACACATCACTCACTGGCAGCTCCGCAGTCACAGCAGATGTCGTTCCCTGGCATCCTCGTCACTTCACCCAGGATGGCCTTGGTCAGCTCCTGCACAATGTTATTCTCTCCGACTTCCTGGTCACCTTTGAAGGCAGCATTCAGAGCTTCCTCTTTAGTGTTCTGCAGGACAGAGATCCATCTGCAGAAGGCAAGACGATTAAAGTTAAGTTCAGGGTCAACACCTATTCAAGCAGGAGAATCCTGCATAGATCTCATCATCTTCATGTAGGCCAAGCCAACCACACAGACAGACGTGTGATGCGCATGTACACGGCTCAGACATGCAAAGGCACTTTGTCCAGCTCCTTCTCAGCCCTGCTTACACTTCACACTCCTGCTCTTCCTCTGCCTGAAAATGATACGTCCGGTCATCTGCATGAGAAGATGGGAAGAGGGGTGAAAACTCCAAACTGCACCTGCAGTATATGAGAAAGTTCTCATGTTTTCTAATAAAATCAGTAGACATTTTGAGAGTTACCTCATATGCTGGTAGGTCATGCACAGTGCCATACATAAGATAAATAATCAGTGGGAACTGATTTCATTTCTGTGAATGCATCGTAGAAACCAGAGGCAAAAATAAATCAGAAGGACTTACGGGATATGAGGTCGAAGCATTTCTTCTCGTCTGGACTGCGCTTCACCTGGCATGTCAGCAAATTAAGCTTTGCTGGTGGTCTGTTCGCCTGGAGGTGATAAATAGGAGTGGGGGGTAGTGGTGAAGTGGTGCTTCCAGTTTTTATGTCCTCCATGAAACATGTAGGAATTTCTGAAGTTTACCACATGACAATTTGTGCAAGATGCCTTGAGGATGCGTGCGACGTCGCCCGCTTACATACCGTCCCATGCGAAATGGTCAGGAAGCCATTCTTCACGGAACATTTCCTCTTCTGCCATACCTTCCTGATGCTAGACAGGAGAATACAAGTCTGCATGGCAGATGACGTACAGGCGGTGCCGTCTCTAATGTGGAATGCTTTCTGGTGAGATGACCGGCCTGATCACCATTTTACTAACCTAATTAAACAACGAGCTAATGACGGATACCCTGATACGACTGGTTGATCAGGTCAGAAGTGAGGGGAGGGTCGCAGGGGGGTCTTGCACACTCACCCTTCGCTCCGCTTGTAGAGGGTGCCGCTACGTTCCGTACCATGATCCTTGTTGCCTTGCAGCTGGTGCAGGCTGTACCCACAATTCTGCCGTGCCTGGGAGTCCTACCAAGGGCCACTCCGCCCAGAGACTGATGATTAGTTCCAACCCATCCTTCAATTTGCCACACATCTTAAGGAAATAGCACTGTGATCCCTCACCTCTTTTTGCTCCGCCTGAAGTGAAGATTTCAAAACGTCACGTAGCTGGGAGAGCTCCTTCCTCTCTGCATCTTGTGCCTGCTTGATCTGAGCATGGGATATGGGCAGGGAACGTTAAATGCATGTGTCAACCATTCACACACATTTGCAGGTTATCACTTTGACAATATTATCACTGAGGGATTATGAAAACGAAAAGTTCATCTCACTGTCGTCAAGTCGGTTGTCAATCTCTCTAATGTAGGTTTAAGGCTGTCGACCACCTTCAGTCCATCTTGGAAGAAGCTGGAAGTTAAGCACAATTACTTTCACAAAAAGGAAACAATGTGACTATGTAAATAGCATCACATGACACGGGAAAACAGATTCTTTGACATACTTGCACTGGGCATGGTAGTATTTAATGAGATTCTGTAGCAAGTCCACCCCCTTTTTGACCTTTATTTCGTTTACTTTGATAAGATACTGAAAAAAAGAGAAATATACATGATTAGGAGTATTTCGGCATTCCCGTGCGGTCCAGACACAAGGCTAACGGTCAAAGTGATTCCAGACCTCACACATCTGCATCTGAAAATAGCGCCTCTCCTTTTCCATATCCTCAGCAATCTCCCCTCCACTGATCTCTGATCGGATCAGGCCGTGCTGTCGGGCATGTTCCTTCTTCTCCTTTTCAAGTTTGGTTCTGAATGGGCATACAAGGTCCTCAATAACATAAGCTTCACGTTATACATTAAAAATAGCATTCAGACATGTATTTACAGCAGCACGTAAACTCAAAGGAAAATGTCCGGTAAATATTTTTCAACACTACCAGTGTCTATACAAGACCAGACTTTCCTAACAGGATGTTAGTCAGTCATTCTAAGCCTTTTAGATGATAGATTACTGGCTGTTCCGCACACCACTTAGACCCTTCCTTCCACTCATTATATATATGGTTTCTTTTGGCTTTTGACTTTCTATTCCCTCCAGTCACAACTTCATTGACTTGAAGGCAACTTCAACATATTAAATATATAAAAAGACATCACTCTATCACATATAATAAGTCTGTCAATAAAGAGATATGGTTATATAATGTTACCAAAACCTACAAACTCAAACAACTTGGCATATACATGGATGAGTTTCTACCTCCATTCAATCATCAAAGTCCATGCCAATCTTGGAACCGCACCACCACCAGCATAGTCAACCCATATATATGTGACCAATATAGTCCAGGCTATAAAACAATGCTGGGGCAAAGGTATGAAGACCAGAAAAACACTTCATGTCGACTGATCTAATCATAACATTAACTGTAAAGTATCTTCTGCGGCACTCTATGTGACGACTGAATGAAAGCACTATGAAGAAATTGAGACAGAGTCTTACAGTTTTGTTTCATAATCTTTCCAGGACTTGTCGAAAGGCTTTCTGAGGTCCTGTGAAGTAAAGTAAGAACGTATGTCAATATTGTTTTGATTATTTATCTATAATCCAATAGTTTTGATAAGTGCGTGACACGTATAGATGATCATTTTATGCAGCCCCCCATGACCATATAGGTCATAGGTCTCGATGGTGGGAGTGTGTCTATAAAGGAAACCATGTTATTAACTCTGGTCCTCAAGAGCTACTTTTTAGGGGATGATCAGCTGAATCACCAGGGGAGGTGCGTAACTATTTGAATGACTGATCTTGATGATGAGAACCTGGTATAAAAAGCAGAAAATCCTGTGCCCTCAAGACCCATCTACATTTAAATATTTAGTAGATGCTTTTGTCCAATGCGATGTACATGTCAGGCAAGTGGCAAATTGCAAATAAACATGTTGTCAATTAGTCAACTATAGGTAGTTGGCATAAGTAGAACTAGGCTGAGCTTCCATAGAATGCCCAGTTGCAAGTGTAAGCAGTATTGGAGCAGGAGTTGCAGCTCGGGCCGTCATGATAACCACAATATTACAATATCGCGATTCCGCAGGGAATGGCAAGCAACCACCACAACCGTAATAATCACTTTTTTCTTTTTAAGAGGCTAAATCCTTCTCATTTTACACTTATGTGCTTGCAAATTAAAAATGAAAATGAGTTAAGTGTGTAATATATCCTGCTGACTGTACACATCAGGAGCTGCTGAGTGCAATTCTCCACATAACCTGTACTTATTACAGACACTCCCCACTTAATGACCGAGTTCCGTTCCTACGGCTGGTCGTTAAGCAAATTGGTCGATAAGCAAGGAGCCGTCCCTTACCGATATTTGAAACTTGCTATACTGGTAAAGGGTGTGTGTGTCAACCATCTTTAGATATTGTTTTAATATCACCTTTGCACCATTTATAACATTTTTATATATCACTATAGTGGAGCCTATACTGTAATAAATAAAACACAGAAAAGATTTGGAGATCTCTTACCTAGCATAGCAAAGTTACAGTACAACATGCTGGCTGGTAAGTGCTAACGTAAATTATCAACGGAATTACAAATAAATGATACGCTGACATATACAGGCATGTAAACAGCACATAGAAAATAAATACAGCCACTGCTTTCAAAGATGTAAGAAATGTACAAAGCACAAGAAAACTTAAAATTTGCACCCATTTTTGCGCTGTGCACTGCTGGAGGTGATCTGTCACACAATACAAAGCATATGCATCACACGAAAGGCAACGTATCAAAATTGAAGTCGATCACAAATTCGGTGTAAACCAATATGGCATATCAAGGTAAATGTCAATTACTGCAAACAATACACAGCCTTCCTTCACCAGCCCAAATAAATCAATAAGCAGAATAAACATAATAGAACAGAAACACTGCTTTTTCTACAACCAAAGTTCTCATACGACGTACAATACTAACTTGTCAGATAGCTGGTCTTAAGTCCGGGCAGTCAATAAACAGGTAGTTTCTAAAATGAGGAGTATTTGTACTTATTGGCGACCGATGGTTCCGCAATTTGGTCATAAAATACAAAAAAAATATTATTTCAAAATAATAAAAAAGGCAGGAAATTATTAAATTATACAAACATAGCATTTCAACATGGATGCCAGTTGAAATGTGCACTTATAGTCTGCTTACATAAGCGGAGTAGTTTCTTCCATGTTTACCCATAATGGCTGGTTTTCTGAATGATTACGACAGGTATCGATCATTGAACCCTTACGGAGGTACCAATGCTGATGCCAGCATTCTTTGAGTGGTGGGTTTGCTATTCATGTATACATCTCCTAATGCAAAGATATCATTCTGGCCGTTCATGTTCCCTAGCGTGTAATTTTGCATCTGGCACAATAATGTGTTGAGCTCTGACAGACCCCCATGAAAAATGACATTCTGATCTCACAATGCATATCAGATAGAAGAGCTTTTCAAAAGATGCTTACCCCTTTCACCTCTTTCAAATCTCCTTTCAACAGACTGTCCAAGGGAAATGTGATAATATTGTTCATATTCTGGAACTAGAAACAACATAAGATCAAGAAAAATAGCATTTTTACTCTCATTGCTATGTTCTTAAGAAATACATTATAACATTCTCAAAATGCTTACGGCCATGAGGTCAAGTTAAAGACATGGTTCATGTTCGACGAAGCCTCACCAGGTTTTTGAACAGGGCAGCAATCTCCTTGGTGAAAATGGCAAACTTGAGGAAGGCTGAGCCCATAGTGTTATCATCTTTGGTGAGGTAATTTTCCCCTATCTTTTCAAGGGCCTGGGTATACTGCTCTTCGTTTTCCACGTGGGCTGAAACCCAGAAAGTCACCACAGTTAGTCTGTCCCAACTCAACTCAACCCACAGGCTTGGAAACTTGCTTGCAGGTAGATGGTAAAACTCCAGCTCAAGAGTAAGAAAATTACCTTTTACCTTAAGAAAAATTCCACCGGCATTAAACTGACTGCACAAAGGTGGCAGGTATGGTAATAGTAAGTCATAACTTTGCAGAATGAAAGAAAGTGAAGGTGAAGCAGTATGTTAAACATGAGAGCAATTGTCCACACTGAAATATTCATTCTATCATTCATCCATTTTCTGCCATATATGCAGGCTGGATTGCAGGGGGAGCAGTCTGAGAAGAAATGCCCAGACCTCCCTCTCCCCAGCCACCTCCAGAGGCATTCCCAGGCCATCTGAGTGCCCTAGGTGTACATTGGGGTCTCCTCTGGGTTGGACATGCTTGGAGATCCCCAGGAACCCATCCAGGAGGCACCCTAGACAGATGTCCAAACCACCTCAACACACCTTCTTGTCCCCATTTTTAAAAATAAATGAATAACTGGGATTACCACCCCAGTCTTCCAATCCAGAGGCAACATCCCCAATCTCCACGCAACGTTAAAGAGGTTTTGTCAGCCAACATCATCAAGAGTCTTCAGGAACTGAGGACCTTAGCCCAGGTGATGGAAAAATCCTCTTCTGAGACTTCCTACTCTACTTCTTCCAAGGACGTAGGATTCAAGAGGTCCTCAACTGACAATATCCCAGTTAAGGTCAACAGCCCCCATCATAGTTGTAAACAAATCTTGAGTCACCTGACCATTTGCCAGAATCTCTTTAAGGAAACAAAGACATTTTTCATAGATTCACTGAACTCTTCCCACACTCGAGTATTTACTTCCGTAACTGCTAGACCTGTACTCCGCTTAGCCTGTTGGCGCCTGAAAACTGCCTTCAACCTTGGAAGGCCTCCTTCTTTAGACTGAGTGTCCACCGCTGTATTTAGTGGTTGCTGCCGCAACAGCCACTTTATGCCCACAGTCTTTGCATAGCTGTTTCAGCAAAAGAGTCCAGGAATATAATCCAGTTGGTATGTAGCAGAAGTTGGAAAAGTGAATTGAATATTGCCTGGACAGTAGCTTCTGATAAACACTATGTCACTATAGTGCACCCTTAATATACATTATATTGCCAAAAGTATAGGGACACCTGCCTTTACACACACATGAATTCTAATGGCATCCTATTCTTAATATATAGGCTTTAATATGAAGTTGGCCCACCCTTTGCAGCTATACCAGCTTTAACTCTTGATTAAGGAGTGTGTTTATGGGAATTTTTGATATTCTTCCAAGAAAGCATTCGTGAGGTCAGGCACTAATGATGGAGGAGAAGGCCTGGCTGACATTCTCCACCCTTATTCATTCAACCATGTCCTTATAGACGCTGCTTTGTGCACTGGTGCGCAGTCATGTTGGAAAACAGGTCCAATCTCTCCACAAAAAAAAAAAAAAAAAAAAACCCCGCACCCTAACCCCCCCTCCACCAAACTTTCATTGAGCTCCTGAGAGTGACCCATTCTTTTGGAAATGTTTGTAGAAGCAGTCTACAGCAGGCTAAAAGTGATTGAAATTCAATGATTTGGAGGGGCGTCCCGATACCTTTAGCTATACAGTGTACGTTTGAGTCTTCCAGGTCTGCCTGGCATCTTTCCCTGCTATTTGATTCAAATTACCACCAGATGGTGATCAGTTGACAGCTCAGCTCCTCTCTTCACCTGAGCGTCCAAGACATATAGTCACAGATCTGATTATACAACTAAAAAATCAAATTATTGAGGCATGGCCCTAGTGTGTCCTGGCATCATCTGTCTACACACCCATTTTTGCTGCTAAAACTACCTACTACAGATGCTCCTCTATTTACGAATGAGTAACATTTTGAACGGCCAATCATAACTTGAAATGTTCTTAAGTCATTATCCAACATCATTTTATAGGTATACGCAAGTACAAAGAACTAGGATGCTGGGAGTATGCAACCTATGCTGCTGTTTGTGAGTAGAGGAGCGTTAGTACTACTTTATTTCAGTTTCTTTGGCAATAGTGTCTTTTTATTCATTTTTAATAGTGATTTAAATTTTCCAATTTAAACTATATTTCCATAGCTGCTTCTGGCAATAGTTGTAGTTGTCATGAAAAATAACCCGGTACCATGCATTGATCACTAACTGCTATTCTGCTACTGGTAACAGCATTGTAAGGAATTGTGGTTTTGATACACATTTCAGATAAGTAATCATATCTCAGTAACATCTCAAAAACCAAAGCCCAAATTTACAGGAAATGTTCATGACATCATGAGCTAGCTTCATTAAAAATCGATCAATTTTGACAGGTCATTAGACAGACATTTTACATCAGATACTATTCAATAAAATCAATAATGAATATTCCACAATAATTAATGTAAAAGAAAATAAACACCTGACATGCATTTACAGATAAAACAAACAGGATTGTTTTGGAACTCAAAATATTAACAGTACTGGAATAAGTGTATGCAAATTTGATAATTAGTAACATGAACTACTCTCATACTTACACAGTCTTAATCTAGTCCGTATACTACAACAGCATAATAGAATTCCTGAAATTCAGTTAAGGCTTTGGAATTTGGTGTGTCACCCCAAGATTTTCAGTGGCCCAAACTGGCCTTTCCTATGAAAAAATTCTGAGTGTGCCACTGCCGTTAGGGTTTGCCAGGTGCCTACATGTAGGGCTCCTCAATTAAGGCAAAAATCATAATCACAATTATTTTGGTCCATATTGAGATCACAATTATTTAACACAATTACTCATTGATTCACAAATATCATGCATTTATTGAACTTTAAAAAATAGTCTTTTAACAGTGAATTTCCTTTAACTCTAAATATAATTATAGAGTAACAAATCTAACAAATAAAAAATGGGCTTGAAAGAGGTGCGCTGGATTTATAACAGAAGACAAAAAAGGAGTGTCATTGTGAAACAATATACAGCGCAATAATCATTTCCTCTTGATTATTTTGTTTTGATAATTGCTGGAAGCTAAAATTGTAATTGAAATAAAAATGTGATTAATTACCCAGCCCTACGTAGGGGTAGTGATAAATGAGAAGCTATCCCATGCTGAGCACATAACAGTGCTCCCCCAGTTTTGTGCATTCACCCTATATAACATCAGGAAAATCAGGCCTTGCTTGTCTGAGTATGCTGCTCAGTAGCTAATCCAGGTCCTTACTAGACTACTGCAACTCTATACTATCAGGTTTACCAGCTTGTGCTGTCAAATTACTGTAGATGATTCAAAATCCGCCAGCATGTCTATTTGTGCTATTTGTTTTATTTGTATGTTGCTTTGGTCAAAATTGTCTGCCAAGTCAGAGTAAATGTATTGTGGTATCAGGTGAACAAACTGTGGCTGCCAGAGAAGTCCAATGGCAGAGCACCTCATGGGTTCAGATCGGGCAGGCCATTCCTCATAATCTCACCCTTGCGGGCTACAATGTCATTACCCACATCAGTGTAAAGTCCCCCAGCAGAGCGATGGAGTCCCCAGAAGGAGCACCTTTCAGCCCCCCCCCCGATCTCCAAGAAGGCTGGATACTCTGAAACTGGTGTTGAACGCGTACACACAGACAAGTGACAAAGCCCATCCTCTGAACCAAAGCCGAAGGAAAGCGAACTCTCACTCCCTGGGGTGAACTCCAATGTACTGGTGCCAAACTGGGGGACTATGACGAAACCCACACCTGCCCAGCACCTCTCACCCAGGGCAGCTCTTCCACTTCCTCTCCAGAACTCTGATTCCACAGCCTGAGCTGAGTGTTGATGCGAGTCCAACCACATCTAGCTGGTATCTCTTTATCTGCTGCACCAGCTCAGGCTCCTTCCCCACCACAGAGCTTACACTCTTTGTCCCATCTAACTGTAATGCATTGCGTCAGGATCAGAATGAGTTACTTTAAGCCAGCTGTAAGCAAGTCAAAAGCACCCAATGTCTAGACTGGAGAAACAAACTGAAACACGGACTTAATACAGAGGACTAATGACAACAACCAGAAACAGCTGATCACATGGAGATCCCACAACGAGGTTAACGAGGAAGCATGGCACATGGAAGGAGCATAAGATCGGGGCAGGACAGGGGTAATGATGGGATAAGCCATTAAAGAAAATGCTCTTCTTGTTTTATCCTGTTCATTTTGTGTTTAATGCTTTAAAAAAAAAAAACCAGCAACCAATTAATTGGTTTTCTATTATTTCTTATGGGGAAATTTTGATCAGAACTCAAATTTTTTATGTTACGATTCGGAGTCTGGAATGGATTAAGTTCGAGAACCGAGATACCACTGCATTAGAATCAGAATCAGTTTTATTGGCCAAGTGTGTGTGGCTCACACAAGGAATCTGTCTCTGGCAGAATTTTTTTCAGACAAATACCGTGGTGTGTGGTAATTTAAAAAGCATCCCTATTCCTTGCTAATTTTGTTGTAAGGATTTCAAAATACCCTCATTATGTTAATACCACCAAAGTCTTGGCAAATAACTTTAAAACTGTTCATAGAAATTTACCCACTTCAATGCATTGCTTGTATTTGTGTTTATTACAATGCATGCGCCCTTTGCTGGTCTAGTGAAGTATCACTGCTATAAGCCTGCATCGACCATGACTGTCTGCATTAGGGCTGGGCGATATGACATAAAATTCATATTGCAGTATAATTTGAACCATAGATGGTATATATTGCGGTATATGATTTGATCTGTAAATTTCAGTATTACTGTTTGTTCAATATAACTATGAACATAATGTAACATATGTCCATAGTAAAGGTATTGTAGCAGGAAGTTGGGTGCAGGATGCAGGACAGCTAAATTGCGCTTTTCAAAACATCATGAGCCAACAAAAAATACCCTAGGGCTATATTTTAGTGACAAAATCCCTGTATTCAAGATGATAAAACATAAAATCCATATCAGTTTATGCCTGCACGCGCATAACACCGGAAATTTCTCACACTTTCATTTTCAAAAAACGCGTGCCATCTCTTCCAGTTGTTCGAAATGGATGCTGAAGTCAGCTGAGGCCATTAACTGTGGACAATATCCTTTTTTTTTTTTTTTGTTTTTTTTACACAGTAATATAAAACATCGCACAAAACGGTAGTCCTCGCCTTCGCGTAGGAATTCCAATTGGGTAATCAAAGGAAAATGGACAGTGCAAGTAGGTAGCCTATAAAACCCAATACTGTGCAGGGTAGCTTAATGTATATTTTATATAATATTAGTTTTATTAAAACTTTTAATTGTAAGCTGGTAAGGCTATGTGTGGGCATGGCAAAATCAAACATTGAGTTTGGAGGTAGGCTACTACTATTTGTTTTGCATATTATTAGGCTGTTAAGCAACATTTACATTTGGCTATACCTTTTCAACTGATGTTGTCACTTGTTCTATTTTGTGCCAATAGAGTTTTAATTTGATTTTCATTCGTGTGCAGGTCGGATATCAGTATTTATTTATAGCGGATTGCAGGCGGAACTTTATTTTATTTCTGTCGGATAACGGTTCGGATACGGGTTCAAGTATGACAGGTATGGGCGGACGCGGTTTGTCAAAATCAGACCTGTGCAGGACTCTGCTGCCAGGTGCTGCAATAATCATATAAACAATTTTCATATAAATCATACAAATTATTTATTTGACGTGGCTTCATTACACCATTTTTGCGGGCGAGGAGGGGAAATTTCTGCGGTAGGACGGTATAATCAAAATCTCTCCCGTTGGCCAAATTTATATCGTTTATTACCGTTTATACCGTCCAGTACTGCATCTGCAGCCAAATGTAGTGTGAACAGCCCCAAAGTACATGTGGAAAACTGAAGTATGAACTAGATTTTACGCTCAGTTAGTATCACTCTTAGTCTGGCTACTAAAGAAGCACCGGTTTGCCTTGGGAGACCCTGCCAGCGCAATCTTGCCTGAAAAAGAGCGCCTAGGATCACTGGGAGAGCAAGATCTGAATGCCTGAATCGCAAAACCTTAATTCAATCAAAACCTTTAACTTAACCCGCATATGACAGGCTGAGGCCAACTATGACATGCTATTTGGCAGAAGATTATGCAGAATATGAGCAGTACGACCAGTTGTAGAGCAGAAAAGCCGTTTTAATATTCACAGTGGCAAAGAAAGGTTGCAGTGAAGGATGGAGGTGTGCATATCTGATTGCCTGATAACCAATACGCTCAAGGACACTGACTCAGGCATGGCCGAAACAACCGGACTGACAGCTCCCACTCCAAACAGGTTTCCTCCTGTCAGCTTACGCAATCCCAGCTGCCGGCGAGGGGATGGTGAGGCCTTGGTACATAGTAGTTTGGGCGCGTGCAGACAAAGCCAGAGATAGAAAATGAAAGGTGCTGAGTAGAGCGGCAGCCTCACTGTGTACACAATTAACTGACACTACAAACTTGGGGACCTGAAAAGTCCTGTCCACATGTGCTGTCCACAATGCTAAAACAAGATTTAACTTAGTTAATGATGACTGCATTTAAAAAAAAAAAAAAAACACATCTTAATACTTGCCAATGCCAATCACATTAAGATCTATCTTATTACTCCTCGAAATTTCAGAAATAATTTTAAAAAATGCTTATTTCTTTTGGTATTCCCAGCTATTGCCTGCAAGATATTTGTCTTAATATATTAATTACATGTTAATACTGAGATATACCAGTGGTTCAGACAGAAATAAACAGCTCATTTAGTTTACTTTACTCCATTCCTTTTGTTTGTCTAGCTCACAGTCTAATGCCTCACCTAAAATAAACAAACAGAACTACAGAACTGAACAAATAGTTAAGGCGAGAGAATCACCTGAAATGACTGGAAAGGAAACCATGCAGTCTTGTTTCTAGAAACTCTCTAGAAGTCTGCTTCAAATAGTAGAACCTGAAATTCGAACCACTGTCTGGCACAGGTGGATTTTTCATGTTGGATAATGAAGCTGAAACAGCGTTGGAGGTTTCATGCCTAAATAATCTCTACTGATTGCATATTCCATCAATAGGAACAGATTGTGTCGAGTCACAGTACCCACGGTAAATGTCAGCACACCACCAAGGACAGACACATCCTCCACCAAATGTCCCTCACAATGTAATAAAAACCTGTCCCCAAAGAGGTCTGTGAATGCAATCAAAAAAGTAAAATAATACAAGACTTTTGGCATTTTTTTTTGTTTGGTTACTTATGATTACGGTTAGGACTGGGTAAGGGTTAAGGGTCATAGTTAGCATTAGCATTTATCCTAATTGTATCATTCTCCCCTCTTAGAATATTAACTTCATATCTAATGTGGCAGACTACTTTAATTTTGGATGATCTGCAGTTAATAAGATACTATACCATGTTACTGAGCAGTTCTCAATTCTAATTGGCCAGAGGGATACTGATTTATTTTCTATAATCGCACATGCACTCTGCTGCACATCATGTGGTTCTTCGCCTTTGCATCAACGCTTACTTAATGTGTGTGTTCTTTGGAGAAATAGTGAAGTGTAAAACTGGAACTGTAGTGTTTACTTTTCATTTCCCTTTTCGAGTCCTATGACGCATGTTTGGCAATGGGGGCCAATGGGTGAGGGAAAGGCTTTCGCTCACAGTAATATAGAAATTAGAACTATGAGGATGATTTGGGGAACATCACTTAGGTCAGGGCTCTTCAAATATGGACCTTGATTCCAAGTCCAGGCCATGTTTTCAGCTTTCCCAGGTAGTCCGTTTAATAATTACTGATTCTTTTGATCTGGGCTATTTATTATTATTTGATATTCTGGTAACACTTTACTAGAGGGGGCACAAGTAACGTAGTCACTGAGTTACACTCAAGTGCAAATCATGAAAAAATATAGTAACGGCATAAAATACGTGAACTAATGATGACTAAGCATGGCATCAGTAAATAACTAACAAAGTTTCTGGTGAACTAATACATTAAATAAGAGTATCCAACACTGCTTATGTAATACAAGCTACAAGTAATATATTACTGACTTAATGCTTTTATTGCTGTCAAGCAGAGTGGTAGATTCATAAGAGCTGACTGTCATCAGCTCCTGACAGCTACAGCTTAGCATCTCCCTCTGTCTTGCTTTGTATATGTGAGGTGGTCAGCTGACCAAATGCAGTTATGACCTGAACATCTGAATTCCGGCACCTAGGGGCCAGAGAGCAGCACTCAGACACATAAAACATAGACGACAGGGAGCTGTTCTGGAGTAAACTGCACAAATCACAGAAAAGATGGTTGAAAATGTTTCATATTCCAAAAGGATCACATTATATGTATAACTAT
Organism: Pollimyrus isidori; assembly: GCA_019775955.2. Classification (NCBI taxonomy): domain Eukaryota; kingdom Metazoa; phylum Chordata; class Actinopteri; order Osteoglossiformes; family Mormyridae; genus Pollimyrus; species Pollimyrus isidori. The sequence goes on from JABFDZ020000043.1 coordinate 7,374,991, forward strand.
ATGCATCTAAGGATTTGTATGCACACAGAATTTCCCTTGTGCAAGGCAGCAGTACATATTTGTGCTGTTCACTTGAACCCATCAAAATCCATTTTTGCTCAGGAATACTGTAGGAATCTGGCAATTTATCACCAATACTGAGAACTAATTACTGAGGTAATCGGCAATCCAAACTACTTTATCTTCCAGCATAATCCATGCCAGTCGTTTCCTCACTGTTACAGACATAGCTATAGTTGACAGGTAATGTAGATGCTAGACATGACAATTTCAGATGTACAAGTCGTGAAACAGCCTTCTTGTAAAGATCTTTACTTTGATGTAGCCTGCTCCTGATATTGTCAAACCAGGAAAGGACAGACAGGCTTAACAACCAACAAAACTAGGTAAATTGAGCAAAATGCAAAAGACGTATCAGTAAACCATAAATGTTTCTGATTTGACTAGGTCCTTTAAGATAAACATTTACATGAATAACAAGCCGTTTCACAGAGACCTGTGTGACTACACTGATAGTTAACTATTGTCAGCTAACATTTTACATATTGTTATATTAATATGCAAATGAAAGACAAACAGATCCAACTCATAAATGGAATGTTATTATTGAATTGAATTTGCAAAATGCTAAATCTACATTAATTACCACGGTTGACTCCAATGTTGAGATGGGCTACTAAAGCAGTGTTGTACTCTGGATGCACCCAATGATGTTAGCAAACAAAAAAACAGTTTATACATAGTATGAACCCTGTTTCAGGAGTACTGTGAATCACATCAGATAATTGCTCTTTGTGCATTTAAATAAACAGCCTTCCCAGAAAGCTCTAAATAATTCTTAACAATTGTTTTTCACTAGGATACACCAAACACAATGCCTGATGAGCCGTGCATTAAGTGCCTCTACGGAATGCATTTAAAAACATATCATGTACATCTTAAGGCTGATTTATCCAAGCTACCAGGGAAGATTCCTTGCTTAGCCAGATAACTTGTCAGATTCAAGGTAGTCTGGGCTAAATACAATTAAACAAGTCCATTTAAACTGGAGTAACTTAAATCCGACAAGCTACCCGTAAATACGGCTTTCTCAAATTTTGCAGAGAACGTTTGCACTGTGAGGCTAATCAAATGTTATTTACATGGTTTACATTTTTGCAAAGGTTCTGTTAATGTTAGCATAACATTATTACCTAAACATTCCTTTAATGCAAGTACAGTATTGCTGAAAATTGTTTTATAATAAATTATTAGTTTACAAAATGTGCTAATTGTGTTTAGTGTAAACGCACCATCCAACCTCAAAGCCCTGAGGTATAAAGGGACAGTGGGACCTGCTGCTCTGCCATGCCCTTCATTTGCTTTGTTAATCATTCTTAGTTGCATTACCAGCTGTAGCAGTGGGATTATGTTCTAGGAACATTGGCAAAATTGAAAGGTATCAATAGTGCATTATATTATTATATAAAGTATATAAAAATGCATAATACACATGGCTATAATGTGTTCTGCCTTTTGATAAAAAAAATTCTATCCATGTTTATAGGCTTTTTCGAATGCATCATTATCTATGGATGAATCACTAAAAACATGGTCTTAAGTAAAGTGTTACCCATTTCACTTACATGACCCATTCAGCCTATAAGCCAGTCGTTAGTGTGAAACTGCCCATTAACAAGTCCCAAAAACAAATGTTTAGGTACAGACATGTAATCCAAATTTGTAGTTAATGTAGTTGAAGCCGTGCATTAACCGTTTTTAAACAGATGGCTGCAGAGACAAAGAAATGTACACATATGCAGTCACTATTTATTAATATTGCTTTATTTTGTGTTGGTATTCAACTGATATGGGTAAAACTGAATTAAAATCACACTTTCTTATCCCGTTTAAGCAGGTTAAACAGGACTGTAAAGAATGATTGGACTATGTGGGTATTTCCCGTGACATCATGTAGGTATTAAATCATTGACCACAGGTCCTGGTCCTCAGCCAGAAGCACTGTTGTTGTCCAACTGATAAGAAACCACGCATTGTTTTTAATTTGTGCACTAGGCCTGAAATTTTAAGCGACCTTAGTTAGAAGTAAAGATTATAATTGTGCATTCATTTACTGTGATTTGCCTGGTTAGCACTAGGTGTGCAGTTACAGAAACTTAAATCGACATTCTTCTGACCAATCAAAATCAAGATCAAAAACAGTGCCATAATCTGCAGTATCTAATTCAGTGTTCTGGGCAATTTGAAAGGAGGTAATGATTTGTAATGTGGATGTTATTTTCATTTAATTTATTTATCCCAGGGCTTGTAGAGTGACTGCTAAACCCTTCAGTAAGTCCCTTAACCCCAACTACAGCAGGTCAGACCTTGTATGTACCTTTAGACAAATTAACATAATATTTTTAGACGATGCTAATATCCAAAGCAAGGAACAGTTAAGAAAGCAGAGTCAGCTAATCCCAGGAACAGTTGGGGTTAAGGTGTTACTCTGCTTCTGCAGATTTGAAACGGCAACCTTCTCACAATCCCAACATACAGAGCTAAATACAGCTCCATTTATGTCTTTATTTGTGCTGACCAAGTGCTCAGCTGTTCTTCCGTTGAGTGTGAAAAAGCAGTACAGAAATTTAATTATGTGAAACTCAACCTTCATTACAGACAGTGACACAAACAAGGAGCTCTGTCAACAGAAAGGCACCAAAGGCTGCGACACCTCCGGTCAACATACAGAAAACATTTTGGGCTAATCGAGGCACCAAAGGGGAAACGCTCCAATAGAAAACTGGAAAGAAAAATCTATTTTACTTGTCTGTAGAGCCAGGTTTTATACTGGTGTCGTTCAGGCTAAGCACCATTCTGAGACTGGGCGCTGTGGGCAGCTCACCAAGAGGGTGGACAGAGGAACGGGAGAATCATATTGTTGATGCACATGTAGTGCACACATAGATACTCTAATTGAAACACCAGAATGCCATATTAGGGTGTTATACACAAAAAAGCAGACAGGCACACACACACACACGGAACTGTAAGCCAAGGCGATCCACAGTCCTGCCAGGACATGTAGATATAAGAATGCAAGAAATGTAGCAGCCAGGCCATTCCTAACTGGCAGTAACCCAATCTTAAACCACCCTCTGTGCACGTCCCCTCCTGCTTTGGGGATCATTTTACATCCCTGACTCAGGCTGGGGTTTTTTCAATTAATATTGAAAGGGTGGAGAAAAGGAAAGGCATGTAGAACCGCAGCACAGTGAACCCTGTCACCCGCGGTCACAGGGACACAGGCCAACAGCAGCTGCTGGTCAGGGAAGCCGCTCACCCATGCCAGAGTTGCAGACGGCCTTCACCGACTTCTTCATCCTCTGCAGCACACTGCGGTCTCCATCCAGAGCCTAGGGGGAAGAAGACCTGCCGTCAGTTATCTTTCTTACCCAATCAAGTATCTTTTAGCACCTGGCTGGGAAAAGACTATGCACTCATATAGCATTTCGAGCTGCTCAGTGTTTCAAATGCTTTCAAGTTTATCGTCCTTATTTACTCTGGTATGTGTATGATGCTACAAAAGAAGTGGTATAGTAAAATTCTAGCAGTAATCTAGTAAAAATATCTATGCAATTACAGGCACCTCTATAAATGCCAAATATGTAGTATGTTCTCAACCCTAAGCTGAGCTCACATTTAATCAAACACACACATTAAATGCTACAAGGGTCTCTGCCCCGTAAGAGGAATTCCACAGGAACATGACTAAAGCGGAAAGATTTGCTCTAGGAAGTTAATGAACGTGTGGAATAACTTTCTTGAGGTAATAATGAAGTCACTTGGGGCAAAGCAACTACAGGTAGAGGTGGGCGATAAATCAATTTTATCGATTAATTTGAATTTACAGTTCAGGACGATGTGATTTTATGAAAATCGTTTTTATTGCTTATTTTACATGCGAGCACCAAAAGTGGAACTAATTCACTGTGCCGTTTTTCATGGGTAAATTAGCGCCACACCCAAATACACAAAACATGGTTCGGTTTTCTGCCGTTGGACACAGACCCAAACAAGTCTTCATGGCAAAGTCTGTTTAAAAAAACTGTTGCAACGAAAGGAAGTAGCACGACAAATGTATTCCAGCACCTAAAGCAGAGGCACGCAGCGGAATAGGGGAAGTGCAGCTCCCAGTGTAATGAAAATACCTGCAGCACCAGCACAACATCCAAAGTTAAGCAAGCAAACGTCCCTGACACGTTTTCAAACTGTGTGCCATATGAAGAGAATGGGGCGCGGTGGAAGGCGATAACAAGCGCTGTCATGATGTATATTGCAAAAGACATGGTGCCCATACATACTGTGGAAAAGCCGGGATTCATTGACATACTAGAAGTTTATACAAGTTTCTAAAAGTGTTTACAATGGCGTGGGTCTGCCATCTCATCTACAAGCATCTTTTTCGGCTTCTCAGATTGCACTTTAACTCTAAAGTTAAAAAAAAAATCAAAATAAAGTTAAAACTTGTTTTGAATCATTTATTTGTCATCTGTAGTTTGAGTAGAGGAGGGCAAAATCGATTAAAGTCAAAAATCAGGTTTATTGCGGAAAAAAAATATATATATTTTTAGGCCATATCGCCCAGGTCTGACAACCCAAACACCAGCTGCCCAATTCTTCTTTCTCTTATGTGGCTCTAGGTAAACATCACTCCAATCATGCTTTTGTCTGTTATAATGCTGTATAAAGTAGACATACACATACCTGGGCCCATCACACAAACTAATGGGAGGTAACAGCCTTGCTCTGGGTGTAGCTTGCAGCTTAAGGGTATTACTTTTAAAGCTACAGACAAAACTTCCAACACCTTTTTGATAAAGGCAATTTCAGTCATTTGGAGCAGAAAATGTAATGCCATATTTTTGAAATATGGTATAAAACCAATTCAACACTTCTCAGACATTGTAATCCGTCCACACTGCTACATTTTTGAGTGGTATATTGTAATTTAATTTTTTGTACAAAAGAGTAACTCAAAATGTCTACAGAAGTCATTGTCATACCGACGTAAACAGCCTAGGAAGACGAAAACATTTAAAAATTCCGATGACTCACCCATAGCCTGGCCCTAATTCATACAGAAATATGCGGAGTCGTCTTAGGGTGTTTGCACATATAGTCAAACTCAGTTTGCTTTAAGTGGATCAAAAATTGTGCCAAAAGAGAGAGAATTCAGTTCAGAGAATTCAAACTTTTTTTTCCATTTAACTATTAGAGATTTATGCGTAAGTGTAATGTATCTGAAGAATTCATAACAATGTTTTGATAGTTGCGATATTGACAGTCTAGTAACCTGTAAAAGCCAAAAAGTGAAGTGTGCTGGGTGCACTTTCTGTTCACATATCATCAGCAAACAAACCTGGTAAGTAACTTGAAATGAACTGAACTTACTGTAGACCACCTCTTTAGGTTGTTTGAGTTCAGTTTGCTTATGGGAGGCCTGAATTAATTTGGAACATTCCTATATGGCTCGTTTGCGGGGGAAATGCACCAATTCCATTTAAATTGGCTAAACTGAGCCAAGTGTGAATTTGCCCTTAGAAAACCTTCCTTCTTTCAGCACAGAACCGGTAAAAGGTGAGGAAAGGCTTAGACTTAACTAAATATATTTGGTCAAGTAAAGTTTAAGCTACTCTACAGTTGGTCTTTTGAAACAAGTTTTGTTGAGTCTTGTTCTATAGCTAAAGGTATTTAGTGGAATTTTGGCTCAAACCAGAATTCCGATTCAAGCAACCCACTAGTTTGAAGAAGAAGAAAAAAAATGCAAGTTGTATCAGTGCCTATATAGAGACATTTCCAGAAACACTTTCAAAATTAAACATGTTCTTGCTATATACAAATGCTCCGTATGTCTCAGAATCAAACCTCATGCCAAGAAATGCAAATCAGTGTTTATGCTGTCCTGAAATAACTAGTGTTTTCCCACCGCACAGAGTACAGTACTTTTGCTTTTCCATTGACTACCGGCCGAGTACCAGTACTGAAAGTTACAGTACCAAAAATGCCAAATCAGCTGGGGTACTTCAGTACTTTGGGGTGGGACTTGCAAAGGTTTTTGCTGTCGATTGGTTATGCAAATAATTAACCTGCCGTTAAAACACAAAATACAACCGCCATCTTTTGAAACCCATAGCAAACAGCGAGAAAACAAAATAAAAAGCAGTAGAAATAAAAATATAAAAAGTAAAATGGAAGGATGGACAAACAAAAAAAACACAGGCTTTAATCGCCATATGGTTGGATGAACAGATCCAGTGGATTTGGATGGCACGACTCGAAATAAAGAAGTTTTTGTTGTTCCAGGCAATTCAGTTTCCCTGTTTCCCCTCTCGTGCGCCGATTTGTACACGGTTTCCCTGTTGTTTTCATGTCTTTTTATGAAGCTCTTCACAAGCCTTTTAAATGTTTTTTTTATTTTTACAAATAATAAATGAAATTTCTTGATGAAAACGGTATAGTATTGCTTATATAAGACTATATTATGCGTGAAGATCTACTGTATTCACATGTACCTACATAAACGTAAATGATAGTAGCATTCATGCAATTTAGATATTAGTGAATGTTATACTGTGCTAGAAGCTGACATAACAATAAACCGCATTTTCCAGCCTAAACTGTTAATTAAAAAAAAAAATTAAACTATGATTTAAGCTGCGCTTCGTGATGATGTCAGTCAGGGGCATTTGAAGCCGGTACCATTTTTTACACCAGTGGAAAACCGACATGAAAGAAGTACCATACTTTCAGCACTTTATGCAAGTACCAAAAGTACAGTACCTGGTGCGATGGAAAAACGCCCTAACTGAGGTTGAGGGCCTCGCACAAGCAGCCAGTGGTGACATCATACTGCCAATTACAGACTTTAAGCAGGGCCACCATCTGATCATGGGTATGCAGTCCTAACCCACAAAACCACGCACTGCCAGGAAAAAGGGACGCACACGCTCTTAGACACAACCCACAATGCAAGGTAAGCACCGAAAGTCCAACTCCAAAGAATGTTCCGGTAAAAACTAGCAAAGTTAGCACTGGATTGTTTGTCCTCGAGTCACTTCACTCTTGATGTTTTCTCATCGAAGTCCACATTCCTCAAAGACCCCAAGTTGTTTTCATTGAAAATATGTCACAGACAAAAGAACCATGCGACAAACCATCACTCCCTCCTGGTCACTGTGTGCGACCTGCCTGAAAGGAAAGAAGCCATTCAGCGTCTCCTCAAAAGGAGCTCCTCCATTGCCTGCTTCGAACTGTACACCTTTGTCAGAGATGCCCCCACAAACAATAACAGGAGTGTTTATGAGGTGGTGGTCATGTGACTCAGAGAATTTTGCAACACGAGAAACCACTTTTTGCGATCCTCAAGAATCATCATAAAATGACTATCATCTTCCTGCTGGAACAAGATACTGCTGGGATGAAATACGGCTAGTTGCTCAGGTGTCGTGACACAGTGGAAAAACAAAAATTCATTATTCCACGTCTAGTCCTGTCATCCAGTCAAATGACTCCTGCAATTATTTAATTATTTTATGAGAGCTGACTTCAGGAAAAAGACAGCAACACTGAAAATCTTTCATAAATGAGGTCATTACTATTGCACAGTGATGGCTGGTTGTAAATACAGATGCTCCCCGGGTTATGGTGGGGCTACGTTCCAATAAACTTAACGTAATGCAAAGGTGCATTTTAATACTATAAACCTACCCAAGCCTAGCCTACCTTAAATATGCTTAGAACACTTACACAGTTTTTACAATACAGTGCTGAATATCTCATGTAATTTATTGAATAATGTATGGAAAGTGAAAAGCAGAATGGAACTAGAATTTGTAGTCAAAATATCATAACAAGGACCACCGTAACTCAGGGAGCGTCTGTTCAGGATAAAGCTAAAGAAACCTGGCTTTGACCGCTTGGTTAGACAGGCAGACTGCTGTGGTGTCATTTAGCAGATGATTTCACATGCAAAGGACTGCGAGCAGCTCTTCACAGAAACGGAACAGACAGACAAAAAAACAGTTGAAAGAGAAAGAGGAGATGGATGGTATGGCAGGCATGCTGGGACTGGATTAGGTCAGCCTCAGGCAGCGTGAGGACTACTTCTGAAGGAAGGCGTGACCTGGAGACCCTGACTCACACACAGTGAGACCAGAAAGCCAGATGATAATGACAGTGATACTTGATTTACCATTTGTACAAGAATGAGCACATACAGGAGACACACATACGAGTGACGGCCAAACCTGGGCCCCAGCCATTTATCCGGCAGCCCCAGAGCATTTTTCGAGGTTATGGACCTGCTCAAAGGCCAAACACTGACACAGCTACTCTGTTGACCATGGGATTTGAACCAGCAACCTGCTGATCAAAGGCACAGAGCCCTTCACCCCCCCTTGAGGCAGTTGGGCAATGTGATGGGAGGGTGCAGCACAGGTGCAGGTGTAAGCCACTGGAAAAACCCATATATAATCCTAACAAAGTTCACTGGGCTTACCCTATAAAGGTATGGAGAATACTGGTATTTACTATTTAATTGTTATCATTACTATGTTACTAAGTCATCCCATGCTATGCAAACAGTGCAGCCAAAATAACTTTGTTTAAACTATGCTTCTTATTGCCTTCCTTATTTTGGTAATTGAGTTTTAAAATAACTTCACAAAACCAGTGATCCTGTGTTCTGGCTTTACAGGTCCCTGATTTTGGGCGGCTGTGTTTACCACCACCGTCTACGTGGGGCCCCCAATGTTTGGGGCCAGCCTGTTAGCCAGAAACCATCACTACACTAAATATTAAATAAACACATGCCACATTTAGGAGATGCTGAAGCAGGATATTCTGCTTACCAGCTAGTTAGCTACTATATTCTCCAACATTCTTACTAGCTGCTTATTTTGAAACATCTGGAGGGTAGGTGATGTTTTGCATGGGACCACAGAAACCGTAGAAATGCCCCCAAGTGGCACGAATGCTTCGGCTGAACCAGCTGAACACCATAAATGTTACACAGCTCTGTGTGCTGATGATACCTCTGTGTGATCAGTGTGCCCCAAGAAAGGACAAGTACCCCAACAGCCAAAGCGCATCAGACAGTGCAGCAATCACATCGCAGCATGCTAATTAATTTAGCCGCTTGGATGATAACACTAAAGCCAACAATAAATGACTAAAGCTCATAGGATATGAATCAATTAATCTGACATACACTGTTCTGCGTTGCAGCCTTATTTATTATATAAGCGGCAGCAGCCATGTCAAAAGCACACTATTTATTTTCATGTTATGAAAAATTCCTGTTGTCTTTAGTTCTGCACTGATACTACGGAGGACTTCCCCAGTTTTCATCTTACCTTGCGAGATTTTACATCTCAAAGCCAAAACAAATCCCTGCGTAATAGAAGTCAATGTGTCGACCGTTGTACCAAAAAAAGTCTGGTAACACTTTACTTGAGGGGGCACAAATAATGTGGTATTATGCTATCACTTATGTATTAACTAACCACAAACTAAGTCTTAGTTGCATACTGATCTCATGTTCGTTGACATCTTATCTCAACTAATTACTACACTTGTTACTCTATCGGTTAATGATGTAAAGCTTTTTGAACGACTGAAGGAACAAATAAAGAATGACACAAGGGAAATACTCGATGTCAGGTTTGTCCATCACTAATGAATCATGAAGCATCTTTCATGTAAAGTAGCTACTATATTTGTTCATGATTTGTACTTCAGTAGTGACTAAATTACTATTTGTGTTCCTTTAAGTGTTACCTATTTTTAAATTTATCTTTTGTATAGGGCATTGACAAGAGCAACTTACCACATACAGTTATTAAAATATTCTCATCATGGTGACTGACGGTTTTTAGGTGATTTATAAGCGCAGCTGCAATGTATATTCAAAGATCCATAAGACGCTGCATTCGTTTTAACTCGTGTAACATAGAGAAAACTTCAATTACCAAAATAAATTAGGATATTGAAACATGTGCCTAAAATGCCTCTAAAGAAAGATTCTCGACAAGCCTGATTGAACATGTGGAGAAACTTTTAATCCGATAATTTATTCACGGTAACCAAAAATGCTTCCAGTCAGTTGCACAATATACATAAACAATTTATGTTTGAAGATTGATGCAGGAAACAAATACAAAAAACAAAGATATAATCGACATTGAGTGCAGATATATGATTGAATTTAATGGAGTTGTAAACGCGTAATACTTCAATAAAAATCAATACAATAATCCCAACTTTAAGATATAATGAACATTAACGTATAGTCGTTCAAGACTGGAATAATGAGTTTCCTCCCGGAACTGCATATGGGGTAAGATATACAACAAAACGACACCTGCGGTATTCTAGCGGCAAAACAGGTAGGGCCTCAGTTCGGACGTTCACGATTACATACAATTGTGGAAAAGCTAGATGCGCCATCAAACCAACCAAACAGGAAGGATAACAGTATAACCCATAAGCAGCGACATTTGAGTTCACCCTATGCTGGTGACCGCAATATATAAACCATGCTTCACGCCTTTAACCACTTTAATTAACACTTCAACTTTCGCGGTAGTTAGTGCGCGCTGGATTATTCTAATATGTTATGGAAATTATTGCGGAATATGAGGCAAGAAAAACTGCATGAACCATTAATTAAGGTGAGCTGAATATTAACAGAAAAATATACTTATGTTGAGCGTTTTTGCCCCTACCGGATAACCTTGAAATAAAAACCATGCGATATTCATCTGTCACGTATCTAACCGGAGAACTCAACTGCGGGTGTGTAAAAACAGCAACGTGATCGTGTCATGGTGTTCATGTGGCTTTGACTCACCTCTTCCAAAGCTGCAACTGTGCTCCTACAATGAGACATCCGAGTGGTGAAATTTGAAGTAGTGGGCGCTTTGTAATCTTCATTGGTCTCGACTATAAATTCCGAGACTGTAATCTGATCCGGCATTTTGTTAGGAGTCGTTTAACTATATCCAAGTAACGTTAAAATATTGATGGAATTGAAATCCCCTTAACAGCTTTAAGTCCAACACCAGAAAACAAGTGTAAAAAATCGCATCTGTCGAAATCAGTCAGAGTAAGCCATAGCCGCAGTTGTGCTATTCCCACCAGGATTTCCGTGTAAATTCAAAATCAGCAGATAAACTCGGAGTCGAGGTCGAGGTTGTCGCCTTGGAAAACGAACACGCTGCTTTCAACTTTACAAATTGCACGCGTCAAAAATTACACCTGTTTATTTCTGATTAAAAGTGGAAAAAGTGTTTTCCTCACAGGACGATCACAAAAAAGTTCCGAACAATCAAAACAGCCCGTGAACTGAGAAGACGGGGAAGGTTTCCACTGTAATAACGTGGTAAAGGTGCAGGAGGAGGTGACAGTGCGAGATATTCGGGCAACAAAAGGGGGGCTATTTCGGACCAATCACAGCGGGGCGGGGGCGTGGTCACAGCACAACTCCGTTCTGTTCTGCATCCGGGCCCTTTATCCAGGTGGGGCGCGCAGGTAGGAGAGTGCGCTCAGGGTTGTTATGCAGTTTCCATCCATCCATTTTCCAAACCACTTATCCTACTGGGTCGCGGGGGGTTCGGAGCCTATTCCGGAAGCAACATGCATGAGGCAGGGAACAACCCTGGATGGGGGGGGGGCAGCCTATCGCAGGGCACACTCACACACCAGTTACTCACACATGGTAACGGGCAATTTTGGCAACTCCAATAAGCCTCAGCATGTTTTTGGACTATGGGGGAAAACCGGAGTGCCCGGGGGAAACCCCACGACGACACGGGGAGAACATGCAAACTCCACACATGTGACCCAGGCGGAGACCGGAACCCGGGTCCCAGAGGTGTGAGGCAATAGTGCTAACTATTAAAGTGCTCCTTTCGCAGTTGATATCGTTTGTTTACTTCTTTTTTGTTTTGTGAGTGAGTTGAAAAATTACCCATAGCTAAACCCGAGTATTAAATTACGTCGTTGAAATATGTAAGGAATAATGACGGCATGACGTGCATTACCAGGGCTACAATCTCTCACACATCTGTCGTGACACTCACGCTTTCGGACTCTCAAACTAACGCAATAAATCTTACGGCAAATCTATATTATTGTACTATAAACCGAAAATTATCTATATAAAATTATTGGGTAGTTTGAAAATCCTCCAGATATGTCAGTAGCCTACGTATGCAGACTTGTCTCGAATTGAAAATCTTACTCCAGCCAGCTGACCAGAGTTGGCAACCCTGATGTGCTGGGGCGATAAACATAGATAAACTGTAATTAAAAATCGGCCCCGGTCTTTGGGGTCTCCACGATAACGTGTGCAGGATGGCTAGTTCAGCGCTGGCGGTTAATACTGAAACCGAGACACTAACTTTGCAGTTGCGACATACTTCTGGCTTAGTTAATCAATTGTGTGATGCCGCCTGCATGGCAATCACCCTTCTTTCCTTGGCCGCGTCTGCACATCACTGTAAATTACATTTTATGACGGTGCATCATGTGTTATAATTAATATTGAAATAGTTTTTATATCAACATAGAATAATAGTAAAATTTTAAATAGTTTTTTCAACGTGTTACTTCGTTTATACTTGACTCCTAACTTGGCATAAAGTGCACGTCCTGTTATTTCACGTATGCGGAATTTTGTTGACTAAGCCCAAATTTTTATTCCACGTGTTACAGCATTCTTGTTCTGCATAGTTCAACGCCCATATTAATATATTCTTACTGTATTCTCAAACATGCAGTCATTGTAATTGGACTATCAGTCGACATTGCTTGAGATTTAAATACGTAATCTGGACTGTTTCCTTGACATTGCTGGAGTGGTTTATTCATCATTAGTTAAGATGCTGGGCCAGAGCCACCAAGACATTATTTACAGGAACTGTTATATTTTTGTAAAAAAAAAAAAAAAAGGTAAACATTAGGGCTGGGCGATTTTGCCTAAAAAAAATCTTCGATTTTTCGATCTTCGATTTTTTTTAAAGAAATTCGAGTTTCGATTCGATTTTTTTTTCCAATGCACTTAAAAAATGGCTGCATACATCAGATATAGTGTAAAAAGTGCAACTTTATTGCTATGAT
>JABFDZ020000043.1:7442355-7460202 GCA_019775955.2 Pollimyrus isidori
ACCAGCTCACCGCATTCACAGATACCTGCCTGACTGTCCTTTACCAGCTCACTGCATTCACAGATACCTGCCTGACTGTCCTTTACCAGCTCACTGCATTCACAGATACCTGCCTGACTTCAGACGATTCTCTTTGCCATTAGCACAGGCTCTCAACCTTAAAGCTGTATCAGCTCAGGCGGAATGCCAGGGGTCACACCTGTGGTTTCGCTTAGTTGGGGAATTGTGGGAATTCCCTACAGCTCTCTGCACTGAACGTTTTTATCAAGGGGGCTGGGTGAGGGAGACCTAGATTTTCCCCAGGGTCATATTCTATTAATCATATTTATATTTAAAATAGTTAAAATCCCTGTGGGACCTTTTAAATCTGATGTGTCAGTTCCTGTGGTTTAAAATATTTGCCATGTTTTTATTGTCACCCCCTGTCACACGCACACACACACACACAAACACATTGACTTATATTGTATTCACCAGGTCATGCCTGTAATGTAAGGGTACCCTGTACTGATGGAGGGAGAAATAAGGCATGGCAGCCTGCAGTGCTGAGGCTCGCTATGCACTGTCACGCACCGTTTAATTAAGCCATTTCCAATCGGGCACGGATTAAATATTACCACAGTAATGTTCCACCGTCTTTTGGAGGAGCAGTGTTCCAGTGCTCGACTCACTGATGTACGACTTGACTCTCTCAGCCTTTCCTTTCCTGCTTCCCTCTCTGACCTCTCAGGAATGGCCAGGAAAGAGGAGCAGCTGTCCCCCAGTCAGAAAATTCTCGCCGTAAGGTACGCCGTGGCTACGTTGCATTATGTTGCTCTGGTGGGTTGCTATAGGTATCATTTGTGTCCCTCACCCGCTGACATGGGTTTTTGGCTTCTGGACTTTGGTAGGACATGGTAGCAGCTACAGTGCCATAGATCCCAAAAATCACTTCTGGTTGCTGACTAGTTTAATCGCTTTTCTATCAGTTTCTCTAACTTCCCACTTTCTGGGCTCAAGGCTCCACCCACTGTGGCTGGTAGAACCTAATTCCACATGTTGCTGCTGTTCACCAAGGACCCGCTGTGGGTTTCAATGTTCCCACAGGTTGACCTGGTATTCACTAAACTCTTTAAAGCGAGTTTGCAAAGGGGAATGACTCTTGATTCAAGTCAAAACAACTTTTATTGCTAACTATAGTTATATGATGGATGTGGTATGCATAGTTATATGATGCATGTATGATGTATACTGAGATGAAATATCATTCTCCTTGGTCATAGTGCAAATGATAAAGTAATAAATAGCATATGTTAAGACAAAAAACATGACATTAAGTCCTAGATAAGAAATACAATTAACTACCTAATCGTAGGGAAAGATTGTTTAAATTATCCTGGAAGTGGAATGTGCAGCAGATGAACAGGTATAGTTTCAGATTTATGAGTCCAGAGCCATTAGTCCCTTAACAGTCTGTCTTAGGTTGGGAGGGGCCAGACTATTCAGCAGTCTGATGGTCGTCACTATCTTTGCTTTGACTGAGTTAAATGTAGAATATACACATGGAACTGATCCAAATAATCATACGGACAGATTTGTGTTGAAATGTTAGATCTAAAATACAGGTCTGGGCAACAATCACTCGGACGCCTACCTATAAATTGTTTTTTTTAAATCAGATGAGGTCACTGAGCCAAAATGTATTGGGCATTCAAAGAAGAAGAAATCTATCATGCTTTTAGGTTGCAGATAAATCAGTTAAGTGGCCACACTTGCACTAACTTGGATCCCTTCTCGTTTCTGCCTGGGGAAATCGCCCTGTCTGTTGTTGCTACCCTTGCAGGCGGATGCCCAGTCTCCTGGAGTATCTCAGCTACAACTGTAACTTCATGGGCATCCTAGCGGGTCCCACGTGTTCCTACAATGACTACATCGCCTTCATCGAGGGCAGGTCCTACCACGCCAAGCACCTGCAGAACAATGGCAAGGTGAATGGGACGCACAAGCAGAGCGACCCATCGCCTAAGGTAAGCCCCCCACTGCTCCCTTCCCATCCCCTCTCTGGCCTAAAGTCAAATGTATATAATGTCCTTGGCTGTGCCCCCATAATGCATTGCTAAATTACGAATCGGGGAAGTTGAAAGAGTACGGCAAAGAAAGACTTACAATCAGAGTTGGGTAATTCAGGTTGAAAACACTGTGACTGTGACTGTTTATGCTCAACTGATTGGTTGAAACAAAATCTTGGTCTGGACTTTTACTCTCTGAACCTGAATTACCCAACTCTGCTTACGATCTACAAGAGTAGAGTACAACAGCCAGATCATAATGACCAGGTATGTTTGCTGAGGAAAAACACTGGAAAATTCTCTTACAAACCAAATGTAAAACTTTACCTTCTGCTATGTTATGCTGTTCTGCACAGTTGTCATTAGGGCAGTGGTTCCCAAACTTTCTCTGCAGGGCCCCCCTTTTCTGGATAGAAACATTATTGAGCCTCTCCACCATTAAAACTACACAGGTTCAGATTCAAACTTTATTTGAAATACAACACCGTTTCTTAATTGAGCGAAACAAATGCAATTACAAAATACAAATTCACCATTGTGGGAGAAAAAAGAGAAATTAATTAAAAATAAAAGCCCAGCATAAGTTTAAAATTATGCAAATGCAGATTTAACATTACTGTTAATATTCATTGGCGTACACAAATTAAAGTTTGTCTTACGATTACCGCATTTTGTTGTTAATGATAACCGCAGGTTTCAGCCTATACTATAGCACAAAACAACACTAAATCATACCCATTAATAGATAATCTCCCTGCACTTCATGTAGTAGATTTTAAACCTAATTTTTCATTATATGGTTAGATTTTTTTGTCCAGCACTACAAAATGCCATCACATGTCACCATGTCACATGGTACAAAAACCTTGCAAGAGCCAGACGACTTAAACCAGATCACTTAAGACAACACCTCTCAGCCGGCTGAACAAACTGGAACAGTCTCCGTGACGACACAACTTTGCTCTTATTGGCTGAAGAACGTGACGTTTGTATCTCAGGAAGTTCTGATACGTTTTCTGCTATTTCTCCCGAATTTAACGTAAAGCAGTGAGAACTGGTTTTTAGTTAATTTCCCTGGTAAAATAAAGTTTCAATACATGACATAAATGCTCTAATATTACACGTAAGTTAGTGGTTTATTTATTGTTAGTTACTGTAATGTTGTGCTGCTTTTTTTGTTTAATCGTCCAGTCTGTGGAGAGATTATTTTAGGGTGGCACATGCCCCTGTGGCTATCCCATTTGTGCACCCCTCTGCAATACCTCTGCGCCCCCCAGTTTGGGAACCACTGTGTTAAAGGATGAGGGACTTTATAGAACAACTGTGATTGATTGATGCATTAAATAGCGCCCCCTACTGGAAAGAGGGCAGCCAACAGAAACTTGCTGCACAGTAGCCTGTGCCCAGGCATGTGTGGACTGGGGGAGCCCTTTCTCCCACTCAGTATAGGTCAGCTAGGCATCTGATGAAGAATCACCTTTGCTTCTCTTTTCCCTCCGTAATGCTGGAGCTCATGGCCATAGGGGCTAATTGCAAATGGTCATTCTTCTGTTCAAGAGCAAATCCTATCAGTGTTTAATAATCATTCATGTTAATTATTAAGCATAGCTTAATCAGAGTGTTCTTTTTTCTTTGTGTCTTTTCCAATTGGAGAACAAAATAGCAGAGCCTGGTGTTTCTCCAGGGCAAGGATTACTTGTCATGATTTTTATTTTTTGGAAATTGAGTGACAAAGGATTTGAGTGAGGTGGTGCATCACCCGCCATGTGTGAAGTGCGTGACCTGGCCAGTGTGTGCTTGCAGGTGGTGGGTGGGGCTTTGACTTGTTTTGGGTCTGGGCAGTGACCCGTGTTTATGACTCTGCCAGGCTCAAAGGGCGCCGGATGACGTCACTATTTTCTGCCCTCAGGTGGATGTCATCCAGAAGCTGTGCATCTGCATGCTCTCGTTGCTGGTCTTCCTGTCCGTTTGCAAAGTGTTCCCCGTGGAGCGCAACATAGATGACGACTTCATCGCCACCACACCCTTCTATGGCCAGGTGGTCTACCTGTACCTCTCCATGCTGACCACACGGCCAAAGTACTACTTTGTGTGGACACTGGGTGAGTGTGCCCTCGCCACAGGTTTGCGGTCTTGGCGTTTTAAAGGTATTCTTTAATGCCTCTATTTATTGTGGTTTCCAAAGGCTTGACTACTTTAAATTACCCGTCAATTCAGCACAATAAACAACCCTATAGGTATTGATCATTACAAGCATTTAGATGCAACAATGTCTTTAGCTCTGGGAGCTTTTTGAGCAATGTTTAGGTTGAAGGACAAGTGCTCAGTTTATCTGCACTTTGTTCAGGTAGTGTATGAGCTCACTTTGTCGGTACAGTGTTCAAGTAAAAGGATAGCAACTCAGGATGTACACACAGGTTCAAAGACAAGCTCATGTTATTCACACAATGCTCAGGTAGAATGACGTGCTTAGTCTCTGCTGTGTTCAGGTTGTTTGTATAATGTTCTGGTTAAATGACAGAAGCGTATGTCTCTGCAGCGGATTTGCACCCCTTCAAGTGACTCCAAGGTCTTCATTGCAGTGCAGATCTCAGTCACTGCATTGTCATGTTGCTTTACACAGTGCTCTGTATGGATGTACATCATTATAAGAAGCCACATGAGGTAGTGCTGGTGGGACGTGGGCATGACCTCTACGTCTCCCTCTGTGCTTTTACCTCTGCACAGCTGACGCCATCAACAATGCTGCTGGATTTGGCTTCAATGGCTACAACAAAGATGGTTCACCCAGATGGGACCTCATATCAAACCTGAGAATTATGGACATAGAGGTGAGCAAAGTACTTCACCTCAATCGCTCCTGGGGTCCCGCGTGCTGGCCAGCCCTGCGCCCCCACCCCCCCTGCGCTACACCTCCCATGTTTGCTGCCTCAGCTTTTTTTGCATCTCCTGGAGAACAAAATGGGAAAAGGCAGTTCCCCCATGGGGGTCAGTAGCATATCACTATTCTATATTCCCACTTTGTATCCTGGTCAGAAGGACATCCCAGACAGTGTAGGCCTGAGCCTGCGGGTGGGATTCTTGCCTGTTTCCTCTCAACCCCACAATGAGCTTTTCTCCTCTCCCTCTTCAGTTTGCCACCAGCTTCAAGATGTTCCTTGACAACTGGAACATCCAGACTGCCCTGTGGCTCAAAAGGTGAGCAACTGAAAATCTAGTGCTTTCACTATAAAATGTGTAATTGCTTTCTATGTACATGTCGCATGAATGAAAATGTGGAGCAATCTTCTTACTGTTAACTAATAGCGAGAAACGGAGCGATCCTGCCACCTCATTCAGGCCTGACCTAAATTATTAATGCATCCCTAAATCTGGCTGTCACAGTTATGGAATGACACAATGCCTTAACAGTGTAAGCTCAGACTCTCCCCCATCGTATTTGAGACTGTGGAAGTCGGCTGTCTAACATCAGTGTTGGCCAGCCCAGAGCCCTGGAAGGCGTCAGAAGTGTGTAGCGCTTTAAAGGCGCTTATAAAGCCGGGTGTCCCTGGGTGTGAGACCTGCAGGCTTTAATTTACACGCTCGTCATAGTGCCTCGAGCATAGATTTCCTGCGCTGTCTGAGCTGTCAGAAGGGGGTGATATTTTTTATCTAGTAGAAATCAGTTTATGTCCATTGAACTTATTTTCCTAGCCCAGTACATATGTGTTTTAACAGCTGACATTATTATTATCATTTTTATTATTCAATTTGCTGAAAGCCAGCAGATACTGTGCAGGGCAGGATGGAAGCCATATTTTTTCTACTTTTTTTTCTACATATAAAGTTATATGACATGTGCTGAACCATAATTTTTGTTTGGCTTTTGGGTGCCCTTTAGCTACACTGTGCTGCTGAAGGCACCATGATGTACAGTTTTGCTAAATTCTGTGACCACTTTTCTGGGGCATATAGAGGGGAGGTTACAAGGGCAGTGGTCCCTGTTGAAAGCTGATTGGCCCATGCCCCTGTCACTTCCTGATGTATAACATATCATTGGCTAATGACAATATCAGTCCTTATTTATGAATTATATCCCTGTTAATACCCCCCAACTTGGTCAGTGTTAGCAGTATCTACAGAGTAACTCTTTCAGTATAAAAGGTCCACTTTGATTTGTTAGTGCTCTGTAAACTGAAATAAAATAAGATACCAAAATAAAATTTACAACTAAACAAAACCTATAAATATTGCTTCCAAAAGTAACTGAAATGAATAATATGAATATTACTACTACTACTACTACTACTACTACTACTACTACTACTACTAATAATAATAATAATAATAATATTTATTATGCTCAAGGATGCTTAAACACTGAAATAAAATAAAAACAAACTTTCAAATATTTTCTATTACAATTTCTTAATACTATTCAGCTAAAGTAATGATCAGCCTGACTTTTATTCCCATTATTAATTGCTTTTTCATGTTGGATTCTCTATAGATTAGAAACATAAAATACCTTTGCAACTACCGCAACAAGTAAAATTACTAAAACGTTTTAAAAATGTTTTAAACACTAAAATCTTTCTTTTATGGGTTTGAAATGAAAATTGAAAATAGGATAAAAAATAAGCTTAAAGATCTAAACTGTAATAGCGTTGTTGTGCCACGTTCAGACTGGTACCCTCGTTCCAGGGTGTGCTACGAGCGCTGTCCCATCAAGCCCACCGCCGCCACCTTCCTGCTGTCGGCCATGTGGCACGGCGCCTACCCAGGGTATTACCTCACCTTCGTCACGGGGATTCTTGTCACGCTGGCGGCGAGAGCGGTGAGTGCTTCACCCCGCCCTCCCTCTTCATTTCTTTGCCGGTAGTTTTTAGCCCTCATACTTCTGGGTCCTTGTTCCAATCCCATGTACAGTATAACTGCTCAGAACTCAAAACAAACCCTCTAGAAATAATTTCTCAACCATTTTGTAGTGAAATAGTTGAGCTGTGTGTTTCTGAAGCCATGGATAGTGTGAATTGTGTAATAGTGATGAGGCAGCAGCTGTATCAACGGTGTATCTGTGGTTCTTGACGCTATACTGCATATGAATGAGCTGATGTCTGTGTCAATCAGTAAAACAGCCTTAAATGACTTTAGCACTCCATATTGGAAATCTAGTGTAGATATTATGGATTTAAACGTTCATCATTTAGCTCATCATGTGCTCTCTCATTTTGATCTTCAGGTGAGACACAACGTCAGGCCCTACTTCCTGGGCTCTGCAACGCACAAGCTGGTGTATGATGTCATCACGTGGGCGGGGACTCAGATCGCCATATGCTACACAGTAGTACCATTTGTGCTGCTTTCGGTGGCTCCATCACTGAAATTTTACAGGTAAATGACAAGCAACATACTGAGTAAGAGGAGGCGCTTCAGAAACCTCACACAATCAAACAAACAGACGGTCATCTACTTGGGCCGTGTATTTGACAGTATCCATCCATCCATCCATCTTACAACCACTTATCGTTGTTAGGGTTTTTAGCATGAGGGTGTCTCTTCCTCGTAAAGATAACTTTGTAACTTAAAGCAACGTCTGGGCCAATGTTCAATAAACTTGAATGAGGGTTGATGTGGTTCATGCTATCAGTTAATTTATCCCTCAAAGCAGCAATGACACGGCCCTTCATTTTTCGAGAGATGTAATTTGTTGCTGGGGGAGACGAATGAGCAGGCTGTTAAGAGGAAGTAAGAGATGTTCAAGGACATTTGGTAAAGTAGCGTGGAGCTGTAATGACCGGGAGTGTGCCGGCTGCATCAGTGGAGATGGAGCAGTGTAGAGCGAGAGCTTCACAAAGTCCTGTAGGTGACCATGGGTGATTCCTACCTCTATGAGAGTGGCGCAGTTAGCCAGTGAATGATCGCTGCTGTTTGTCTTCATCACACACATGTCGGCCTCTCCTCTCCCAGGTCGTGGTACTTCAGTGGTCATATCAGCTGCTTGCTGCTGGTGGTGGCTCTGCCCGTGAAGCCAAGGCACCTGCGGACAAATACAGCACCCAGCAGTGACCATGCCCATCTGCCTCCTTCCACTGCGGATGACAGCAGCCAGGAGAAGAAGACTTCATGAGGGACTGTGAGCCAGCACCCGGCCTACTAGGCTGGAAAATCCTCCAACACTGAGACCACTGCAGAGATTTGTTCTTTTCTCTACTTTTTTTAATGAAAGACCATCAGACAAATGGACAAACAAATGGGTACGATGGATGGGGTGGTGGGGGTTCATATTTTGGGTTGAAGTGCAGCTGACCCTGAGCATGAGAGCTCTCTGGACCAAACGGCAACTACTAACAGCGAAGCGTGGTGGGGGGATCACATGACTCGACTTGTAGTGTCTGATTGGCTCCACCAGGACGTTGTCTGCAAAACGGCTGCTCTGGTGCCTTAAACCTTCAGTCTGCCCAACAGCTTCTTGTGCATCTTCCTGGGTAGGGAGTAGCACCATATCAAAGCTGTGCATTTTCTCATTCTGGCGTCAGGCAACAGAGGAGAGCAGCGAGGGAAAAAAAAAAAAAAATTATAGTGTCTATGGGTATTTGGTCCTTGTTAAAACACATCAACTTCTCCCAAAATGAAATGCATACAGAAATTCTGTTAACATGGTTATAACACCAGGAGAACAGAGGTGATTATCAGTTGCCAATCTCCTTGAATTTATTTGCTCTTGCTATTATTTGATTGGTTTCTTGTTTTTTTTTTTTTCTTCGTAAAATGAGACACTCTGCCATCTTTCATACTATAGAAATGGCCTAAATCTTCTGACTCTTCTGACAGTAATGATAGGAAAGAGTTTTTGTTCCGGTTAATCAAATCACCTAATTCAGTTTTGAGTCTCCCTTATTTGTGCATCTACTACATGCAGAGCCAGCCTAAGGCATAAGTGACCTTAGCAGCGCTTTGGAGCCCCGACAAAAGCAGGGGCCCCACCTTGGGGAAAATTAAATGACGTACTCCTTCGCCAGCAAATTTGATCAGCAACACATCTCCCATTACCAGCCTGCCCCCCCCCGGGACAGGTTTGGCAAGCTCTAATTAGAAGTTGCTGGTGTCTTTAGAGCCGAAGGAAGGAAGTTCATCCGGTTGACCTGTAAGGGGAGCAAGACTTGATGAGCGCTTCATTTTATCGTTATTATGTTACTGTTACTGTTGTTTTCCATCATTTTAAGGTATAAGAAGAGATTCAAGAAATTTGGAATTTGGATTGTGTTCTAAAATCTGTTTCATTCTACATGAGTTATTACACTGTACCTCACCCTACTAGATATCTTACTTACTTTTTAATTTGATTGTTAAGAGATGTTTGTCTGATTTTCTTTAACTCCTTAGGATAAATGATAACAATAATAATTAATTATTGTTTTTAGAATTGAAGAACAGAATGGAGCTGCATCCTTTTTTGTGAAATAAAAAGAGTGTCTGGAATCCAGTATCAATACACTCTCATAAGGAGAAAACCACGTTAGTCTGCTTTCCCCGTTTCTGATTCACAGGTTCTCCATCTCTCTTGCCACCGATTGAAAATGCCTCACTATTTTTGGGATATGGCTGTAATCTGTTTTATGTTGGCTAATTGCAAACATTCTTGCTAAATGGCCCAAACATATGGGATTATATGGTCATTTGAATGTGGAGGAAACACATATTCTGAAATGTCTCTGAAAGGCCCTGAACAAATTTGCAGTGTGTATGTATATATGTGGTAATATGTGTGTGTGTCTGAAAGTCTGTATACATTTTATGGTCTTTTTTTGTATCATTAAAAGATGACTTTTGACACATGTTCTATTGGTGTAATATGTGATTAAAAGATTATTGGATTTTATCCATCGTTCTGGATATGGCTTGTTACTAAATATTCAAGTCTTTGTTTTCATGCAGAATCACTGCAGTAATAGACTCACTGATGCCCTCTGGGGTTAAAAAGATAGAAGTGCAAGCAAAATTTGATAGTTATGTAATAAACACAAAAACAGCAAGTACATAACTCCCACAATGAGCCAAGCAGGCTGCTCATTCATCTCAGCTGCTGCCAGCATTTTGCACCATGCAGGCTCCTCGTTTTGCTTGGGTTCTCAGCCAAGGCCTGTCATATTAGACACAAAACATCCATCCGTTTGTGGTTACACTCACTGAAAGTTCTAGTCACAGAAGGGAAATTTCCTGTTTGTCTGCTTTTGGGAAGGGTATGTGGATCACAGAGTAATTTAAGTGGGAGTGATAGGGTGAATGGATACGAGGTCGAAAAAATACGCACAGACTTCCATGCTTATAAAGCATCGTTATTAGTTGAGATGACAGAGTTTCCTTACCCATTAGCATGCTCTTCCAAAAAAGCAGCGCATACTCCAGGACTGAGGTTCTAAGAACGCACTACATTAAACCTTCATATAGCAGATGCTTAGATCCAAAGCAAGTACAATCGAGAAAGCAGAGTCAGCCAGTCCCTGGAGCCACTGGGGTGTGCAAATACAGTCACCATACAGTAGCCAAGGGGGTGAAGGGGCAGGAGAACATTCATCAATTACATTCAGGGAATGATTAGGATTGTGTGCATGTGTGAGTGAATGGTGTGTGATTGTGCCCTGAGATAGGCTAACACCCTATTCTGGTTTGTCCCTTGCCTTGCGCCTGTAGCATCCAGAATAGGCTCCAAACCCCCTGTGACTCTGAATAGGACAAGCAATTATAGAAAATTGATGGATGGATGATCAGGATACCAGATTTTGAAAGAGTTACATTGGGCAATTTTAGTTAGGACATCTGCGTGGGTACCACCCCTACTCTTTTGAAAGATGTCCAGGGATCTTTCATGACGAGTGTCAGGACCATTTTCACAGCACAGTGTCCCCGTCATTGCACTGGGATCCACACAGACCACAGCAGGCTAACCTGTTGGTCACACGAACATTCTCCTCATCACAGCACAGATTATTATAATTACAGAATATATTAGCTTCAGGTAATTCAAGTCTAAAAATCAGTATAGCCAGGAATGTGCTGCTAAGTTTTTCTTCAGGTAAGCACTCTTTTCAGATGTTTGACCCTTGGTGTGAGTGCCAATGGTGAATTTGCCGTTATGTGCATGAAATGATTAATGTTTTGCTCTCTGGTAAACCTGTCTTTCTTCTCTGGTTATGTTCATTGACATCTTTCTGCTCCAGTGTCTATGGATTCAGAGAAGATCCAAATGTTCAGGAGAAACTGACATTCCTGCATGTTGTTCAGCTGCATGATGTTTGATCTTTAACCACTGTATAATGCTACACTTTGAACTGACACTGTCAAAAACAACACACAATCTTTGTTGCCCAATTTATCAGTGAATAGAACATGTTCACTTATACCTGACTGCACAAGTTACAGATGTGCACCCGAATCGAATATGCTTGTATATTATTTTTTTCAAAACACAAATTCACTATATATTTTTTCTTATTTCTATCTGCACGATATATTAGGTTGTGCCCATAACTTTCATTGTACTACAAGTGACTGAGCATTGTATTCAACAATAATGTGACAGCCATAATTGTTGATTATGTCTAGTCCTTATGTAATATTTTGGCATTAGGTTACGCTTTTTGTGTAAAATAAGCATGGTAGTGAAGTATGTGCTCCAATTATAATATTGAAAATCCTTCAAGAATGTCATTCAAGAAACAAAAAGGAAAAATATACGAATTGTAAGAAATCAGGGGAAACTTCTCTATACTACGAATATGAAAACCCAACGTGACCGTTACATTATTTTCCGATTAGCAAATCAAAATGTATTTAGAGAGCACATTTAACACAACAAAAGCAGACCAAAGTGCTCCACAAGATTAAATGGATCTAACTAAGATAAATTTGAATTAGAAAAAAAACGTAAGAAAAGATGAGGGGGAAAATAATATAATCGTGCTAATCAAAAGCCAGGAAGAAAATATGATTCGTCAGTGTGGTTTTATAAATGTTCAAAGTAGGTGCAGATATAATATTACGGGGTCGGCTATTCAATCAGTCATATCAATTATAGATTTAATAGTTGTTTCACACAATTGACACGGTTGCCGTCAGGCCGGAAACCGTAGTTTCGTGTTTGTCATGTTCTTCAAATATCAAAAGGAAATCGGTGCTATTAACACAACGGTAAATTTTTTATGAAATTGTTATCTGCGAGCACTTGGTCGTGGTACACAGCTAAATCGCTAGCGATCGAGGAGGTTGTTTTTAATCTATAGGCGAGAGAATAAGCTCCCCATCGTCGGTCTCAGTGAACAGCACACGGAATCCCGCTGGAGTCGGTGGGCGGGGCGGCAGCCAGCACCGCCCCCGAGCAGCAACGTCACGGCAGAGTGGGCGGGGCGCGCCATCAGCCGCAGAACGAGCTCCGACTCCTTCACAGTAATGGCTGTCGGAGGGGATGATCATCTGTGATCGATCGCGTATCGTTTAGGTGAGGAAAAGAGAGCACTGCTTCGTGTCATTTCACGCAAGGTGAGTAGAAACGCCGTTAGCTGGTGTTTTTCCGTATTAGTAACTCACCGAGTGCCACACGGTTCCTTGCCCCCCTCCTAGGCGGGCGATATCGCCTGCGGGCGCAGCCGAGATGCTAGCCGGCTAGCTGATGCCACAGGGGGAATCGAGCGGACTCCGCACTTTAGCTATGCTTTAATGCTAATGGCCGCTTGATAGCTCGTCTTTTGGGGTAGCTACTTTCGTCATAAAACTAAAAGCCGCTTCCTTCGTTAGGTCACTACGAAAGATCTAGTCGTTTTTATTTAGATTATCTGTCCCACCGAAACCTCCTTTCGCTTAATCAAATCGGAGAATTCAGCTATACCGTCGTCTTATACATAGAAGGTACTTGCTGTTATAAAGCGTCCCCATCTCTAGGTGCCATAGCCGTCCTCGTTTGTTATTTAACAAGGTTTATTGACAATTAAAAAGCCATAAAACAAAACTTTCATGATCTGTATTTGTCTGAAGAACCGGCCGGAAACGGGTATCTAAAAGCCCTAGGTCCAGTCTATCAGTCAACCGGGAAGACTGTCGTTTCAGTTTTTTATCGGTGGAGGAAAAACAAAGCCCCGCATTGCTGTCAATATCGGGTATAACAACAGCTGCGATGGCGGAATAGGTAGCTGGATGGTGAAGCTGTGGTGAATACACCCTCGGTGGTGCCGGTAAACAAGGCTATGCAAATCACCCTTTTTCCATATAGTGTCTGTATTTTGTACAGATGTCACGGGTGTTAACGTGTGTGTAATTGTCGGGATGAAATTCCGGCTCGGTGCCGTCCTGGTGCCTTATGATTCGTTTGACATCACTGGAGCTCCACGGCAGCCATCTAGTCACCCAGCTTGTACCGACCGTATCTTAGCGTGGCTGCCATTGATCGTCTGCATCGTTTGTCAACAAAAGAAATACACCCCGGGGAAGAGCAGGATGTGGTTGGACTGCATGCTTGCAGGCAGGTGACTGTGCAGTCATCCTGCCATTTAGCCCTGGGATCCATCATCTCAAATAAGCCGTGTTTGTCTGAGTTCATTGCTTCTGCATCCGCCGCTGCATATTTGGCTGTACAGTCACACTAATACTGTCAGACTTTCATCCATTGGTTGTGTTTCTATAAGCGCATAGATGTGTTGCGTTTATCTAAAAACACCTTATGACATAGAAATTGTCATTTTTAAATAGGCTTAGTTCGACTTATTAACCATGATGCACACCTGCATCCATCTCAGGCTTTAACAGAATGCATTTGGATGGGTTAAATAGTGGAATTACTTTGTTGTTATATCGCACCCCCTCCTCCATCAGGCTGCCGATGTCTCTTTGTGATCCTTATGCGTTATTCATGGTGCTCGGAAATGTGCAGCTCCTCCTGCTGTGTCTGGCAACCGCGCCGAACATGGCGGTGGCTTCCTTTGCGATCCGAGGTCACTAATGCCGACGACGGCCTCCGGTGTATTTCAGCGGCAATGAATTAGTATGCAGATTTATTTTTGTAAAAGGAGGCACAGTGGTCGTCAGCACATCTGCCGTCCTAGTGTTATCAAATGCACTTTGGCTTACTGGTGAGAAACATACGGCGGTGTTATGAACCTTAAAACAGAGAAATAGCTTGCGGTAGACATGCGGGCCCTTCTGTAATGTGTGTTCCTTATATGCGTTAGGGTCTGCATGTCAGGGCGTCTGTCCTACACCGACAGTATATGAATGATTGTCCTTTATGAACATGATCCTTGTTGTGTTTCCGTTTGTGTCATGTGTTAAAATGCTTAATGTTTCAAACCGTCAAAGTCATGGATAAAAAGATTTACATGCCATTGATCAATTTTAAATTCAATGCTTTAACATCTAGAGGTTCTTTTCAGTGGTAGACCGTACCTCAGTCTACAATCCTACTGCAGAGACAGTCCGAAATCTGTCTGGATTATCAGGCTGAGTGTATTATATTTTAATAAGATACACTGTTTACTTGTAGGATCCCAGCACCGAGCAAATACTCTTCTGTAGTTTCAGGACCTTAAAGAATCTCTTTATTCAAATTATTGTTTATACGTCTAAGCATGAAAGATGTTTTTGTGTAAACTGGCATTTTTCCGTGAGCCTCACATTTTATTTTATACCATCCCCACTGGCCAGGTCCTTTTAATGGATGGGTATTAAAAACATAGTGATAGGAAATGGTGAGCTTATGAAACAGACTGGCTTGTTCTCAGATGAGAGGGTCTGCGGCGTGGTGTTTTTGTTGAGACTGCTGCTGCAGGCAGATTTATTGGCTCTGGGCAGCTTGGCCGTTCTGTGACATTTAAGGTACAGATAACACACGCCAAGGCCGGCCAGGCGCCTGGATTTCAGCTGCCAATCAGGGGGTCTGCTTTGACAGGAAAGGTTTTCATCCCCTGTCCTGCCCCCCAGGTAATATTGATGTCTCCCAGTTTGAAGCTCACACATGGGAAAGCTTCTCCCTTATCAGCCCTAGGATTGCCTCCAGCAGGGGGTTAAATCAGCACTGCCTACACGTTTCGTTGTAGAGGACTTTCATGTGAAATTGCCACAGTATGACCTGCAGGGCTTATAGCGATGAACCATTTGCAGTATAATGAAAGAAAAGCTCTTGATCTATAATTGGGTGATAAAGCAGGTCTTTTTTTGCTGTGTCTATTTGTTTTGCATTCCTGCCTTATGAAGGGTGTATTTTGATCAGTCTAATAGATTGTATTGGAACCAATTCCTCAATGTGGCACAGAGTATTTTTTAGAGGTTCTTATTTCATAGCTAGGTGTTGGTTTGCGTGACCCGTCCTGGCTAGTCGTAGATCATTTTTCTCTGTGTTTTTGCTTTGTGGCTCTTGAATTGAACTCCATCTGTCCCATCAGGTGTCCCAGTGTCAAGGTGCAGCCATGGTGGACACGACCACCTCAATGAAGATGACCACTATGGCCATCCAGAACCTCTTCAGCTACGTGGAGGAGGAGAACCTGTCCGCAGTCAGGGGGCACCTGGACAAGTTCAAAGAGGTGGATGGCAGGAGCGATGTGAGTGGCCAGCAGAGCTTTGTTTGTGTGATTTCGGGGGAAAACAAGGAATTCATTCTTGTCTGTTAGATGAGGCCCATTTGTATGTGGAGATGGCTAGATGAAGGTTCAGAATGTTTAATGGAAGTGAAGTGGTGTACCTTCATAAAAGTGTAGCTATTCGTTTAGCTGGAGAAGTTTGAGTAAGTGGGAATCAGTGTTGAGGGCTCATGCGATTTATTTGCAGAATGGGCAGACCCCCCTGATGTTGGCTGCTGAACAGGGCAGTCTGGAGATTGTGCAGGAGCTCATCAGGAGGGGCGCAAATGTCAACCTGGATGATGTGGTGAGTCTGCAGTCATAGGAAAGAAGAAAAACACCCCCCCCCCATCTCTTTTGGAACTCGCATAGCAACCGGGTCTCCTTGGCAACAACATTCGGTTTTGGTCGCCATGGTAACAATGCCACTGCCACATTTCTCCTTTGTTGTCCAGGACTGCTGGACGGCCCTGATCTCGGCGGCCAAGGAGGGTCATGTGGAGGTGGTGAAGGAGCTTCTGGAGAACAGTGCTTACATAGAGCACAGAGACATGGTGAGAGGAGAAGAAACTTGGCCAGGAAGGCGAAGCAGGCAGATATTCCCAATTTGGTCACTTCATTTTGATAATTAATGTAAAACTGGTGTATTAAAGAGTTTGTCAAAACGTATCAAGTAGATTTATTTAAACCATAATTTTTTTAGGAAAAACAGCTAAGCCTATGGATGTGTTTTGTAAGCAGTTAAATGTCCCAAACAGTCATCTGTCTATTAAAACAAAACCCTTTCTTATTATGAAAAAAACAGACGGAACTTGCTGGGCAGGAGACCCTGCATTCTTAGCCTTTTATATAACAAGCTTTAATGTAACTGTTAGAGGATCCTGTTCATTACTCTCATAGGTAGAGTCATGAAGCGGCACAGTTGCCTGAGACACGTCCTGCCTGGTCAACAGGCTCTATCAGCTTCTGTTTAAACTGCACCTTTTCTGTTCCTGTTGTTCCTGTGTTTTAGGCTACTACTGTAACTTCTGCTGTTTCTTCTAACAGTAATAAAGCATCTGTCAGTCTGCCTGCCATTAAAACGCTAACTTTGACTATATCAGTACAGGCACTCAGGATATTTTGTGTATTATCTATTTGGTTAATGGTTTGTAATAATGGTTAAGATTCCCCATAATTTAAAATAATTTTTTAGCCATGTGGTCGGACAGCATTGCTATAACCATGTGAGCTTGCCTTTCATGCGCAGGGAGGATGGACCGCGCTCATGTGGGCTGCCTACAAGGGCCGTGTGGAGGTGGCCAAAGTGCTGCTGGAGAATAACGGCAACCCCAACACCACGGGGCAGGTGAGGGCTGGGTTCGGCTCACGCCATTTAGAAAGGCAGCGAGGAGGAGACAGTCTCTTCATTTTCAGTAAACGCAAAATCATTCTCATTGGACCAATATAATAACCTTTGCATATAATAATTATTACCGTTAACAAAAGCTCAAACTTCACAAAACATTTTCATGAACTAAAAAAATTAGAACTAAACGAAAACTATAAAATATTTATTCTAATACTGCTAAAAAAAACAAACATCAAATACTTTCCATTGCTGTTGTTAAATATATTTAGCTAACGTAATGGTTTGTTTATCGTTAATGACGTCAGTCTATGATGTAAACTGTGTATTTATGTAGGATTGTCTAAAGATCAGACATGCAAAATAGTTCTACAACTTTAAGTCTGTTCCTGAAAATATAAAAAAAAATTAAATAAAATAATTATTAAAACCACACTGAAAACTAAACTAACTCATTTTAAATAAATTAAAATTAAATTAAAATTGAAAGTAAATATAGAAATTAAAAAATAAATAAAATCAAAACCCAAACCAATCAATCAGGCAGCCAGCTTTTGCTGCGTGATATGGGGGGGGGCTTTGTGTCCGTGAAGGTGTTTGTGTAATTTAACCTCCATCTCCCCCCCCCCCCCAGCAATACAGCGTGTACCCTATCATCTGGGCAGCTGGCCGCGGGCACGCAGACATCGTACACCTCCTGCTCCAGCACGGTGCCAAAGTCAACTGCTCGGACAAGGTGAGCCTCGCATGTGCCTCACATAGGACAGGCATGATGGCTTAAGGGCCTCAATGACAGCTGATGAGTATGTACTCCCTCCCTCCCTCCCTCTCTCTCTCTCCCTCCCTCTTTCCCTCTTCTTCTCTC
>JABFDZ020000043.1:7478254-7495146 GCA_019775955.2 Pollimyrus isidori
ACCTGCCCCTCCTCGCCCCCCCCCCTCCCCACCACCATGACCCACGGCCGGACCCACATGACCCACCTTACGCCCCCCCCCCCCCAACCCCACCCAACTACTTTCTTTTTCTGTTCCTTCTCTTCCCTGGTCAGTTGCTTCACATTGCATTTGATATACTGTTGCTTTCATTTTGTGTTCCTCTATTTGAGCCTCATTGTGTGTTTTTATTTCCGTTTCCTAAATTTGTGTTTCCCTTCTCCCCCCGGGTCTCCTGACCATAGCCATATTTCCCCCATCATGTTTATCAGCTGCCAAGGCAGTACATTGGCAGCTTCCATCACGTGCCGCCACGTCCATCCGTTAAATCCGGCTTCCCCAGGGATCTCTGCAATGGACTCGTAAGTACAGAGCTGTCGCTCACAGACGTGGGAACTTCGGATGGCGTTTAGCGCAGAACGTCGTCAGGACATTATGCCCCTTAAGCTTAGAAATTCATCTGCCGAAGTCACGGGGTGCCTCCGATGGGTAGACACTGTGCCGCCGTTCTGGGATAGGAACACTTGCCTTGTGTCTTGGGCCTCATGCTGTGGCGAACCTGTGAATTATCATAATTATCATAATGATCTGATCTTTGCTGTCTTTTGAACACTTGTTTTTTTTTTCAAAAAAAAATTTTCTCAGTGCCCTTTGGGTCCATTGTGTGTGTGTGTGTGTGTGTGTGTGTGTGTGTGTGTGTGTGCACGTGTGCGTGTGTACGGCCCCATCTTCTTCCCTTGCTATGATGGCTCACTTTCTCTGGTCTTATTGTAACGCCTTTTCCCCGGAGCCCAGTACCTGGACGCCTCTCTCCCCCTATCAGTGACGACCCTCTGGATGACCACTTCAACTTATTTCTGTCTTCCTCCTGGTTACCGTGGTAACCCTGTGTATCACGTCACTCCGGCAGCAGTCACTCGGGTCACAGCATCCGCTGTCGCTGCAGTGATCTGGTGTAAATCAGTAAAAATATGATTAAATGTAAAAATTTCCCCCTGCAACTGCATAATGAAGTTTTAGACCATGTCAGCAGGTCCATCCACATGAACGCTATTGTTTGACCCTCCATGATAAACTTTCATCGGTTTCCTAATGTTTTCTGATGCCTCTTTCTCTTTCTCTCTCTTTTCTCCTCCTAAGCAGAATAGGGCACATTCTGTCAAACACAAGCAGGTACAGATTTTTTTTTAATGCCAGCTTCCTGCCTTTTTTTTGTTTTTGCTGCTCTCTTAGTTCAAAACTAACACGCTCTGTCATCTTCCTGCCAATGTTCCCAGCATGCTCTAGGGGAAGTGTAGTACATTCCCTGCTAGGAATTTAGTCACTAAACCAGTAGTTATAGCTGAACCGAGGACTTTACCTGGTCTGAGTTTTGCCCGCCTGCACGGCTTTGATGCCGACCTCGACTGCCGTAATTTGACGGTCGCCATCTTGCCTTCTAGTGAGTGGGTCAATCTTTCCGTCCAATTTCGGCTGCCTAGTTCCTGTTGTGTCCACCTTGCTCGCTTCAGCCATCTCGATGGCCTGCTAAAGCAGCTTTTTATTTGTCCCTTCATATTGCTGTCGTGGCCTCTCTTTGCCGGTGGAGGGTCCTCTGTACCGTCACACAGTTCCCAGGCTGACTGATTTGCCAGCTGTTGCCTTATCTGGAACACAGATAGGCCCCTAACTCTTAAGGTGACTTGAGCTCTGCTCTGCAGTGAGTTCATATGAGGAAGCTAGAGGGATCTGCTCTGTGGAAGTAAGAGGATAGAAAATGCCTCCAGGTTGAGGTTGCACCCATTTTATTCATTTTCCTATCGGATGAAGGTTCAAAGTACATCACACAATGCCTGTTAGTTGTTTCTCAGCAGCATGTAAGCCTCTAAGGTTTGGTGTAACTACTGGAAAACATATGGTAGTTCACGGTGTGTGTCAGAGACCAAAATGTGTCCTTTACCTGTGATTTAATTATGTAATTTTTCCCAAGGCATTGTGGGATGTGCTTCAGTCCTGTCATTGTGATCTGAAAAGAGGTCATCAGTTCTTTGCTAAGTCGCCCAGCTCAAGGGTCATATTCTCTGATATTGGGATAATGCCACATCAGTGAGTTATGTTGTGGACACTAACTGGGTAGAGTGTTACCTGTGAAATGTTCTAATGTCTTCTTCAAACCCACTCTGACCCTGTCCTGCAAACAAATGTAATACATTTAATATTAGAACTTTGCATATGACATTGTAGTTAGCAGGGGAAGCTGCTTCTAATTATAACTCTGAATGTTTTTGCGCATATGGGTTTGTAGCTTTTAGGTTTGCACGCTGCCTTGCCAAACCATTTGCTGTGGGGCCCCCAGACCAACAAGCTCAAACCTTTTGCTCTCTGCAGTTGCTTTTTTGTTTTTAGCTATTTATTTCAAAGCCAGCCCTTCTCCCTAAGTTTTTTTTCCCCCCTGTTCGTTCTTTTAAATAAAAGGTAATTATAATGATGCTTTTTAATTACTGGGACTTCTCAAGCATGCACTGCTCACAGCTTGCTAAGTGTTGCTGTTATTTACCCCAAGCCATGATGGTCCATGAAACATGACGTCAGAGTTATTCCGCTAATTGCATTCTGTGGTGCTCTTAAAATAAAAAGTAACCTTAAATTCATTACAGACAGAAATGAAGTCAGTATTAAAGTTAGCCGGTCATCTTTTACTGCAAGATGGTAAAACATATCAGTTATCAGTTTTGCAGGCTATTTTATCAATAGCTTAGGAAGATCATAAATATTGCTTAAGATCCACTTAATAGTACTTTCTTCTTTACTGATTATTACCATTATTTACACAGAAACAAAAGAATATTAAATAAGATGTAGCATTTGGCCTGGAGAGAAATCTCTGCCAGATGAATGTAAAACAAAACAGCCTGAAGGAAGGACGCCTTGACTACAGTGTTACCTGTTCTCCCTAGTCTCTGCTGTCGCACAAGTGTGTGCAAGGATGGAAGAGCCTGTAAAGTAATACATGTGCGACGTAAGGACATGCCCGTCTCACGGTGGCTTTTCATCGGGGGTGTTTTTTGCCTCACCCTTGACCGATACACCAGGCTCACACTGACGGGTTCAGCGCTGTAGGTCTCGCAGACAGCCAGTGGACTAGCTGCATGCCAGACGGCTGCTGAAGTTAACCTTCTCCCCACCTGCTCAGTGCAGACTGTGGTCCCATCGCCGTTAGCAGGTTTTATTTCACGTAGTTTAAATGTTCCGACGCTCAGCTTTCTTTCTCTGATTAACCAGGCTTTGGGTTAGACCGCAAAACCAGAAAACTATGTGTCTCTTGGCACAAAACGGTCCCTACCGTGGCCTGCCTCACGGGCGTCCCGTGTGCGACACCTGTCTCTGATGTTGTTTTTATTGGCTCTCCTTGTGGGACAGGGCTCCGCCTCCGTGGCATCTGGTGCCCCGGCCGTGATGCTCAGCTCCATGAACACGGACTCCGTGTGTGAGCAGATGAAGCAGATCGAGGGCGTGGACCAGAGCATGTTGGGACAGTATACGGCTACCATCAAAAAGGTGAGGCTAGGCCGTGATGAGTTGTCTCCCCGTGCCTTTGTCTGTATCCCCATGCATGTATCTGTATGCACTCTATATTTTTCCAGATGAACTCAGTCACTAGGAATTGTAATAATCTTGCTTATTTGTTTGCCGAGGGAGCTGCGGCTCTTGTGGTTCTGGTGATTAAAAATGCACCCACAAGCCCATATAGCTCTGCCCACAGCCTTGCTGTCCCGTATAAAGCAAACCAAAACAATTCACTTGCATGAAGAGCTCAACATGAAGGCAAACCCACAAAGGCTGCCAGCTTGCAGGCAGCTGTTAAAGCCCCATTTGTATTTGTCCATCATAATCTTCCATTACGCTGAGCGCTGACCTCTTTGCACTGGCCCAGGCCAACGTGAATGGAAGAGTCTTGTCGCAGTGCAACCTTGATGAACTCAAGAAGGAGATGAACATGAACTTTGGAGACTGGCAGTTGTTCCGGGGAATGGTAGGCTGGTCATTTTTGCCCAACCGATGTATAGTAGGTGAAGAGTCCCTCCTGTTTTCTTTTCACTTTAATGTATGTCAACTTATCAGAGGACCTTGAGTCGTAGCTGTGTAGGTTCAGCATTGCACTTGTTTCAATTTGATCCCAAGATTGTGCTGTATATACGCGACATATGAGTGGGAGGAGATACACTGACCAATGCTCCCTGATCGGCTCCCTTCTGCCCCCCGCAGGTGATGGAGTTGCGTGTTGTAGAGAGCCAGACACTCCATGATGGGGCCCCTAGCGAGCAGGGAAGTGGCCCCGTAAGCCATGGGGAGACAGCCCGGCGTCCCCATGGCTCTGTGTACGAAGGTGGGGCAGCTAACCAGGACACCTCTCCCATGTACAGCTTCAACCTAAGCTTCGAGGAGCTCACCACTGTGGGCCTGGAGGAGCCCCAGCGAATCAACAACACCCAATGGACGGTAACTTGCAGCGGCCCGACCAGACGCGTGTACCTTGGCCTGTGTTAGCACTTGGTGACGTACGTGGGCAAAATGTTGATAAGGACTTAAAATAACTGCCCCTCCAAGATAAACTAATAGAGATCAACTGAATAAACACACACACCTACTTCTGTATAGGTTTCTGTTTAAATTACTATCAGGAAACATAGTTTTTGCTTGACTTTAAACATAAATTTCATACCTTTTACCAAGGACATTTTCTTTGAATGAACTGCTGTAAACTTGTAATAATTTGCACCTAACCTACTTAGTATTACCTTATTCAATTGACCTTTCTCTTGCAGTTTCTTTAGCTGCTGTGTAGGAAGTTGTAGTTGGCTGATCATTAGGGATTGGTGTGAGCTGCTAAGTGTTGCTGAATATTTGATTATGTGTTTGATGTATGATTTCGTTCCCAACCCAGACCACTACACACAGGACGCCCAGCATGTCCAGCCTCAACTCCCAAGAGTCCTCCAACGACATCTGCAAGCTGACCGACAAGCAGCAGGCTGAGTACCGTAATGCGTACCAGGAGTACATTGCTCAAATGGCCCAATTGGAGGGTACTGGGAGCACAATGGAGAAGCCACATCCTGGCCAGTTTGCACACTCTACCTCAGATGATAAGGGCAAGGAGAGCTCAGAGCAGGATGGCCGTAAACCCTTCGTGAAGAGAAGTTCCAGCAAGCCTGGCGATGCTGTTGATTATGCCCCAACTGCAGCGGATGCTTTGCCGCTGGACCCCATCACAGAGGAGGATGAGAAGCCCGACCACAGCACCTCCAGATCACTGCTAGGCCGCAAGCTGTCAGGCGAGAGGGTTGGCATCTTCCAGGGTGCCGACCTCAAGCTGAAGGCAGCCGCCGGCCCACGATACCAGAAGCTGACAAGCGATGACGAAGAGTCAGAAGAATCTGACAATGCCCCGCTACTTGGGGACGGGAATAAGACCGATGGCAAGGCCGCAACTCTCCCAGAAGACAGCAGCTCCCGCCCGTTAGCAAAAGGCAAGGAGTACCTCTCAGATGCTATGCTGGACAAGAAGGACTCGTCGGACTCCGGCGTGCGTTCCAGTGAGAGCTCACCTAACCACTCCCTGCAGGATGAGGAGGCGGACCTGTCACAGCTGGAGCAGAGCAGCCTGATTGAGCTGGATGAAGAGAGCGCTGCCAGAAAGCGTAGCTGCCTGCCGCACAGCCTGAGTGGCCTGCAGGACCCTGCCATAGCCCGCATGTCCATCTGCTCTGAAGACCAGTGTAGCCTGCTGGCCAGCAGCCCCGAGGAGAGCTGGCCATCCTC
Organism: Pollimyrus isidori; assembly: GCA_019775955.2. Lineage (NCBI taxonomy): Eukaryota > Metazoa > Chordata > Actinopteri > Osteoglossiformes > Mormyridae > Pollimyrus > Pollimyrus isidori. Next base: position 7,484,075 of record JABFDZ020000043.1, read on the forward strand.
CAGGACGTATAACCTGAACCGCACCCCCAGCAACACCACCCTGAACAACAACACCAACAATGCCCAGCAAGGTACCCACCGCCAGCCCAGTGAGGGCTCCAATGCTGAAGTCATTGTTGCCCCCAGCTCTGGCTTAGGCACCAGCACCAACGCTACCACTGCACCAAACGACAACGTGCGTGTCGTGCACTTCAAGAGGGGCCTCAACCCCGGTGACCCCCCAGAAATCCGCACAGTCACTTCCGAGACTGTCACCTTTGGTGAGGAGCGGGAGAGCATCCTTTGAACATCCTAAGCATATCTGAGTGCTGTTTCTGTGACCCTATTAAAAAACCATTCCTGACAAGGCTGATCTGTAAAGACCATGAAGACTTCCCATGATTCCTTAAGAAGACTGAAGAAACAGTTCCCATGATTCTTTATGAAGACCCAAGACCTTCCTTCCATCCTTATGAAGATCTAAGAATGAGTTATCATGATTTTTTATAAAAACCCAAGGAAGACTTCCCATGATTCCTTATAACGACCCAAAAATGGCTTCCCTTGATTTCTTATGAAGACCCAAGAAAGACTCCCCATGGTTCCCCATAAAGGTCCAAAAACAAATTGAAGACCTATGAAGACCTAAGGCCGGCTTCTCTTGTTTCTTTATGAAGACCCAAGAAAGAGTTGCCATGATTCCTTATGGAAAACCCAGAAAGAGGTGGCACAATTAATTCTGAAGACCGCCCCCCCCCCCCACAAAAAAAGAATTTACAGGAGAGTCATATTTATGTTGTCTGTAGCTGCATGTGTAGAAAAATGAATGTTAAATATAAAAGTTAAATGTTCTGAAGTCCAAAAATAAGTGTGCAGATTGCTCAGGTTTGATATTGGATTATATTTCAGTTTTGCTGTGAACCTGTGGTGCTGCTTTTCAAATTTAAAGAGAAAAAAATCTGGGACACTACTTTTACAAAAACCTTTAAAACAACTGACCCAGTTTCAGACCTGTGTCAAATGCCAGAAAACACGCAAGTAACCCATGTCACGTTGACTTGCAGATTTAGAGCTCATAGTTTGTTGAAGAGCTTGTTAAGTGGTAGGCAACACAAAACTATAAGCTTTGTCTTCTGTGAAACTGTCCTTGTGGTCATATTGTAGTGACTCCTTTGACATTGCAAGCATCTCCAGTGTTATTATGCTACAGTGTTGCATGAAAATGACGTGTAACTGTTTCGGTAGCCCATTAATGCTTTTGCCTAAACTTAGTTGAAGGGCTTTACCATTGGTCGTTGCTAGTAGTGTTGATGGGAAGTGTCCCAAGTGTTAAGCATGTGTGTCATTAGAATATAACATGTGGTAACTGTGATGTACTAAAACCTAATGGAAGATAAAGGGACTTCAAGCCCTGATCTGAATTTGCATGGCTTATGTAGAACCTGCTAGCCTTCGCTTATCTGTTGCATGTACTACGATGTAGCTACCTTTCATTGTGAATTTTTTTCAACTGACAGTATTTGACTATTAGTATCTCTAATAGAGCTGTGATTGTCATATTTATTGAGATGTTCACTAGTGGATTAATAAATGTCTAACCAAACACTGAGGACTATTTTCTAATCCTTAAAATAAAGGTAAACTCGTGTGAATAGGGCAAGAAATGGTATTGCATCTGGGGATTCCACTCCACCGTTCATGTCCTTGTGTAAAAACCCAGGCATATCAGTGGGTGATGGCAAATCTCTAAAAAGAATTCACTAAGTAAATAACGTTTTCTTACCACTTTGCCAAATAGATGTCAAAGGCCTCTATGTCACTGTACATATAATCTCCAGTCGAATGGGAAACACTCTTGATATTATCAAAGTGCTCTACATAGATAACACCAGTGAAAGCTTGCTCACTGGTAAAACCTTTCTTTAAAAAAATACATCCATGTATTCATTTTGGCGGTGACTACAAGCACCAAAACATAAAATGTTCTATGTGCTGGAGACTATATGTTAGACTGGCTCTATCTTGGGGCACTTGGACTGTAGTAATCGGAGCTGGTCCACTTTGTGGAGTTGGCTCTGTAGTCGCTTCATGTCTTCTTATCAGTGAAATTTATCTCTAACTGATATTTAGGCTGCAGCAGTGAGACAATTCCACTTCCATGGGGCAGTGTGTGGCTCAGTAAGCTAAGCCTATGTGCCTGTAATCTGTAGGCCACCAGTTCAAATCTAGCCTCAGCATGTCTGTGGCTCCTTGAGCAAGACCCTGAACCCTCAGCTGCCCTTTACAGACAACTTACTCTACAAAGAGCAAGTTGAGGGAGGCATAAAGACAATTTTTCCACGGGGATCAATAAAGTATCCATTGTTAGTATCTATTATTATTTTCCTGCAGTCTTGAGGAAACTCATTTCAAGATGCTGCCATTGAACCAATGAGCCTTTGCAAACAAAAATGGGCGTGCGTCGGATAAAATACAGACGAGTTGTGATGTCAGGGCTGAGTTTTTATTTTGAGCAGTCAACTCCAAAAGGCAAAGAAAAAAATATTTACCGCCTGCAGAAAGAAAAACTCAAGATGAGCTTGTTCCCACGATAATTAAAACTTCTCAGCAACGCTGCACGATAGGCAGCAGGGGGCGTCCGCGTCGCATAAAACCTGCTTCAAGTGACTTTCATTTGGCGCTTGTGTGCTGCGGCCTTCCTGTGCATGCAGATAAATCATTAATGCATATCCATTATCGAAGCTGTCATGTACAAATGTACGATAGCCGTCTGTGTTTCCGGCACAAAAAACAACGGATATACCAATTAGTCCATTATCTACGTTGCGCCATTATTTTCAATAATTATATCAGATATTTCATTGGTCCCTGGTTACTCGCTATACAAACCGTAATATAAGCCAGTTTATTCAGTTCCAAGACCAACAGGAAGTAGCCTATAAGTGGACCACATTGACTGCGGCTCGTCATGACATGCTTATCAGTCTCAAATAAGCTGTCAGGCCATCTATATTGTAAACACATTAATGCCAATCACGCATGTAAAATAAATGAAAGCACACAGCATGAAATGTCTATTAGCTAACTTCCCCGTTTGCCTTCAGGAACTGATCTGTACTTCACCCGGCAATACGCCAAGCTGGACTCGATTAACACCTGCACACTTAGAGCGGCTTCCCTTGGCGATCATCGCGGTCTTTCCAGACTGCTCCTGATTAACCCACTTTCCACGTAACTGAACACAAGCTGTGCCCTGTAGCTACACGAACAGCTTTCAGTGCAGAGTAAAGCTTCCCGTATAATACAAACATAAACCGGACAACAAACATTGCTTTTTTAAGTATTCTGTCTACATATTACAGGACATTGAAATCAAAGACGAAGGGTCGGCCACGTGGCTAATCTGCAGCGCTCATTTGTTTACGTATATGGTAGTAAAATAATTATCTAAGCATAAAATCTTAACATCCAGATCCTGTTCATTTAGCAACGCGGGTAGATTTTTTTGGTTGTTCTGGTTTTTAACCAGCAGCCGAGTTAACATCATGAATGCAATTTAAAACCTTATTCAGTGTTCAAAGGCTTGCCATGTACAACGTACAGCACCATCAATGGTGAACTTGGTACAAGTAATTTCCTTATGGTCCTTGATACTCAAATAAAGCATTATATTTATTTTCTATAAAAGGTACAATTTACAATACAACTTTTATAAAAAGTTTCATCCTGTCTATGTACAGCATTACATTTTCAGCCCAGAATTTCTGCAGATATACAAGGTTTCATTGACTTTATACACATTAAAATGTCCCTTATAAACAAAACAAGTAAAGTTTATGGCAGACTTTATAAATTAGCAATAAAAGTTGTCATTTGTTCACGCTCCACCTTCTGTAGAGGCAAAGACTTCTTGTGATGGTGATTCTGTGTGACTTGGTTGTTTTGAGTTCCCTTTTTTCGGGAAAAAAGAAGCTTGTTCCTTTCTTTCGAAGAAAGGACATAGATAAGCTACTATATAAATAGCTGCGACTGTCCGTACAACATAACACACCACATAGACGGCATGTTATGGAAAAAAACAGAAAAAAACTGAAGTCGATTTAGGACGAAGTGCAGAAACTAGAACAAAAATGAAGAACATGTCAGGTCCATTTTTAGTCCAAACCAAACACCTGCAAAAGATTGTAAAGGAGAGGCGTGTTTAGAGACGGCAAATTGGGCAGAAACCCGGACTGACTGGCGCCGGGGAGGAAGCCGCATATTTTCAAACATTGAAGCAAACACTCCATACACTGGGCAGAGAGAACTTCATGTGTAAGACCGAGCAGGCGGAGATCGCATAACCATCTAACCATAGGACCTATTTAGTGCTGGTGCCAGCTTTCTTTTTGCGCCAACTATATGACGATATCGCCAGATGTAGTATAAACAACCACAAATTCGCAGTAAGACTATTAAATGCAATAGAACATGTTATGGATATAAACTGCCATCTAGGTCAAAGTATTGTTTTTTCCGATTATTGAAAGCACGTCAGTTTACTGATCTGTTTGTAAAGCGCGAAGGAGGTCTGCACTGTTGCGTAAATTACAGTATCACACAATACCTTCATTTGCGTAAAGAAAATAAGATAAATAAATTTGTTAGGCAATTAACAGTGAGGTACATGCGCAGTACTTACAATTTTAACGAAATAGCGTCTTCCTGTCATCTTTGTTTAATTCTGTGGAGATCTCCGGAGGCTGGAAAGAAAGTATTGAATTGGGAGATTTAACAACGAATGCAACATGACTTTAGTACTTTATTTATTTGTGCAGTTCTTAAGATGACTGCAGCGGGTTACCTGCAACGGATGACTGTTCAGGTCTGTGTTGAGGGTTGACAGGGGAGTGCGGGGTGTAGCCTGCCCCAGGCGCTGCTGGTGCTGTAGACTTTCTGTCGCGGAATGGGTGTCAAGTGCAATCTGAAGGTCCAGGATGTAGTCGATGACATGCTGCAGGATTTCGATCTTACTAACGCTTTTGTTTGGAGGAAGACTGGGGACAAGTTCCTTCAGTTTGGAGTAACAGTCGTTCATATTATACAGCAGACTCAAGGGATCGTCCACTGGGGTTTTACTCCGAGATATTCCCAGGTTTTGATCCGAGACACTGATGCTCTTTTTTGTGAAAGATCTCTTAGGGCTTATTGCTTTCATATTGCAAATTTCGATCAGTCGATAAATGAAGAAAACCTGTACCGCGAACGTAGCTCGCTCTTCCTTGTCACACGTAAAGTATACAGACAGCACTGTCAGTACAGTTTTATAGTTTTCTCAATATGGGCTTGTCGCGAAAGGTTAAAGACGATGCCGATTGGTTCACAGCGTGACGTCGATCAACGCCGTCCACCCACGGCACAGGCTGGCGCAATGCAACATACATAAGCCCGCCCACATTTTCTGAATACCTGACCAATAAGGTTCGCACAGGACCATGGACTCAGATAGGTTTATGTCATTTGAAGAATTAAGCTTAACCTGTCTGTGATAAACTGCATTAGGGATTTGTTGCGAGGTCCTTCCTGGAACCTTTTTGCTTCCTTGTTAATTTTTTTAATAGATTGTGATGAATGGCAACCAGGGTAACAATTTAAAAAATGGAATCGTATCATCGTTAAAATTCTGCGATGCATTCGAAATTGAATGTTCATAATTATCCATAATCGTATGATATAGGATTTTTTCCTTTATCTTTTCAAAACACCATTTGGCTTTGAGTTATATAGTAACGGTACGGTAAATTTGATAAGATTTTTTTATATGAAACTTGTATTATAGTATATGCCCCAGTTATCACTTCAGACGTCGCAGCTGTGCTCACGTTACATTTACTCTGGATGGATTCTTTAGGATAGTGTGTCGCATACATACTGTAATTAAGTATAACATTCATATACGTTTGATCATGGGGTTCGTTCACTCGGAGCTATAACCCGAGTATTTTAATCCGAGCTCCGATAGAGTATTTTAACCTCAATGCCAGTCTTCCTTAAAAAACAAATTAAAAAAAAGTCAAGCCCCAACTTGGTAAACTGACTTAGCCCCTGATCTTTTCAGTAGTTTTGAAACGCACCTGTGTTTGATACTGTCTTAAATAAGTAGGCTACGCAACGAATTAGCCGGCTTCTTTAATTAGGGAACCGTACAGCATGAATAAAACAATACTTCTCAGTTTCATTTGTCAAACGTAACTTGAAAAAGGTGACTGTCACTGTAGTTTAATTTGAGAGCCAGGGACAATAAAATCAGTTTCTGGTTTATTTAACAAAGACTGGTAATATATGCAATTGATTGGAGCAAAAGGAAGCTAGCTTTTGAAAGGTTTAGCCAACATTTATTAACAAAAAATAAACCTACACGTGAAACTCCGTAAATGGTGAAGGGCAGACGAGAAGGTGGCCGAGTCGAAAAAGTAATATGACAAAAAGCCTTTGGTCGCAGAGCTTTGCTGGGCTGACAGGAATGTTAAGATGTTCAAGCTTGTGCTGTGCAGCTCCCTGTGCTCAGTATCTTCAACAGAGCTCATTCTACAGAATAATGCAAATATTATGACAGTACACTGGGGAATGAACGACTAACAAATCAAACAGATCTAATCTAAATGTAAAACATGCTGAAATAACGCATGCATAAACATTATTCGTACCAGCCATCAACATTGCTCTACTCCTGGAAATCCGTGAAGTGCCGTTTTATTATGTTTCTGCAGTGTTTTATATTTTGAGGATGAAAAGGCTTGTCACTCCCAGCAAATGCATCATGCGTATAATATACTCATAATTAGGCTACCATTATGAGATTATGATTTTACAATTGTTATGGGTCGCAGTAATGCATACAACAAAGAATGCCATTCTTAATAAATAATAGGCTCAAAGACATGTAAGGTATTCGAAACAGACGTGACTGTCAAAACGTAACATAGTCTAAATTGAACTGACAATTAAACAAATGGCGTAGTTAAAACAAAATAAAATGCTTTTGCATTTTTTTTACTTTGATAGAATGACAAAAAACGACAAAAATAACAATATGCTTTTTATTATACTAATACAATAGCGTAACGTTCTTGGTGGAGGACCGCGACGGAGCGAAACCATCAAGGATCATGGCAGTTCGCGGCACAGAAGTGAAGGTTGGAAAAAAGATCATAGTACGGTACATAATTTATAAATACAATTAGATGAAACAAGGTGCAATTTTGTATTATATTAAAGTATTTTATAGTAAATATTCAGTTTAATTGATACAAATGTCACTTTAATGTTCACGTTTATTTTTCTGGACAGCAGTTTTCGTGAGGGCTAGGCTATATCTGCATAAAAAAGGAATAAAACATCCGTTTTGAAGTAGAACATCTATATAGCAGCCCCCGCTTCAGCAAATACGGACTGTAAAATCACGTTAATGGAGCGGCGCTTTCGGTCCGAAAATGATTTCCTTGCTTTGATAAAGAAACAGAAAAGGTGACAGAGAAGGCGAGCTGGTTAGGCCGACCTCAGCATGTCCGCGCCGCCACCGATTCACCCCACATCAGCTTTTCTCTGGAGCGCCGCTCTTCTTTCAGCGTGAACTGCTATCTGTCCGTAACTAGTCACAGCACTGAGCTTGCAGGACACCGTGTCCTTTAAAGAAGAAATACCCAACATCTATCTATCTATCTATCTATCTATCTATCTATCTATCTATCTATCTATCTATCTATCTATCTATCTATCTATCTAATCATCTGTATGTCTGGCTCACCATCATTCATCCATCTTTCAATGGTGATGTCGGTCATGTTTTAGCATGGATGGATGTATGTTTTTATGAAATGTATCAATTCTTCAGTTTCCATTCACCTCCAGTCTTGAAGTGCTAAGATGTTAATTAGGAATTAAGTGCTTCACCCTAAATCATTAGGAAAACCAAATATGTACTGAAGTCCAGTTTAGAGAACGATACCAGCCTTATGCAGTGTAAAAATTGAAGGAACATCAAATATTAAGGTGAAATATCATTTTAAAACATGGATACTCTAGGGAATTGCATTTTGTCTTTCATTCTGAGATATCTTTGTGTTGCAGCGCAGCGTGAACATCATTGCCCGTGTCAGTTGTACTGTCTTACTGCTTGTGCATTTCTGGAAGGAGGAGACCAACACAAAGATAGCAGTGCCACAACTATCTCTGCTAGTGCAAGCCCTACAGAGACCAATTAATTTAAATGAAACTCCTCTTCCTTTTATTAGACTTTCTTGAACTTGCCAGTGCAGCCCACATCTGAGTGTGGTTGCGGGAGCAGTATAGCCCCTGAATGGCGTGGTGATGTCACTAACACTGAGGCTCTAGGGAAACAGATTCTACTTTGGGCTGCTACCTTTCAGGACATGGTGATCTTCTCCCCAGGGCTCGAGGCTGTATCAGGCGGAATGCAGCACAGGTCTCAGTCAGAGACCACCAGCCAGGAAGGGAGAAGGTTCTTCCAGTCTGTCCTCAACCTGCTCTTGTAATTGTCATACATGCAATTTGTTGTGCTTAAATGATATTTTCAGCTTCTGTAGTTAGATAGTGCTGTTAGCTCACCTGGCTGGGTACGATAATAAATTACTATATATTCTTGTTAGTTTCTTTATGTTTAGCATCAATTTATTTCTACAAAGTGAGAGAACAGTGAAGTAAATATGGATAAAAAAATATAGAAGAGATCAAGCAGACAGATTATTTGGTTGTATCTACAGTGCACCTATTAGGTACGTTGATGGTGTTTTCTGTTTTCACGTTTCTTTCTTAGAGAAAACTGCTTGACACTTCTCTTGGTTATATTTTTTTTAAAACAACCAAGATGCCCTTTAAGGATGGTGCTGTATTAACAGGCACTTAATCCCATGCCTGGCGCAGAGAGGCCTTGCTTGCTTTGACGTAAACAAACAATTAAACCTTCTTATCCAAGCAGGCTCTCTCTTCCGTCTGAAAAGGGCCACATCCAATCAATCACGTTGACAATTATGGCGCAGCTTTTAAATAACGGTGGGCGCACAAAGGTTCAGGACCATAAATCCTCATTCCTTGCAGCTGTCTCCAGCTTCCTCTTGTGCTACTTGAAGAATGGGTATAGAGGAGAAAGCCTGACCTAATTCAGGAAATATGAAATTCAGTATTCAGGCCTCACTTTGACACATACCTTGGCTAGCTGTCTATTGATAAGCCGGACATGTTTTATTTAGATTCAGTACAGTTTACGTGTCTGTGGGCTTGAAGGTCAAACAGTTAGTCTTTAAGAGTCTTCCCACCAGGAAAGAGTGATTCAACCGACTTACAGTGTCAAGGTGTCATGTTTCAGGCCCCTTTGCCAAGGACCAGCATTTAAATGGATACGCTGAGAACAAATAGACAGTTAAGTGGATTGTGAAAGGTCAAAGGACCTCTGGATGCACAAGTGCAGCCCCCACCTGAATCACTTATAAAGTCTTCAGGGTTGGGCTTGAGACTGGGCTTTAGCTTGCGTCTACCTTAATCCTGAAGGTGCAGACATGCCTATGTAGACCTCAGTGTCCTCCACTGTGATTTGAGCTATCAAGAAGCCCATCCTGGATAGTTCTGGACTGCATTTTACTTGTTGGGTGACAGAGAGTGCTGAACGAGGATAAAAATGATCTTGATCCCCGACTGTTTAGTGTGAGAAAGACTTTTGCTGGAACCAAAGTCTTTGGGCTGCCATGATTTCTCCTCGGGTGCTTTCACAGCTCTGCGGTTGGAGGTTCGAGTCCTGCCCCTGCTGTGTGTGTCTAGTTAGCATGTTGTCTCTAGGCCTGCGCAGGTATCCGCCCTCAGTCCAAAGCATACAGTTAGTTGGATCAGCGTCTCTGGATTACTGAGAGTGTATGACTGCATGTGTGAGGGTGTACCCTGCGACATACCGGCGCCCCATCTCGGGTGTGCCCTGCGACATACCGGCGCCCCATCTCGGGTGTGCCCTGTGCTGCCTGGGACGGCCTCCAGGCTCACCACGGCCCTCTACCGCAGAAGCAGTTATGATGGATGAAACGTCATTGGAGAACGAGAGGGTGAGAGTCCTACCGTAGCGAAGGTGTTCCTGCTGCTGTCTGGCCAATAGCAGCCATGTTCTTACTATAGCGTCGCTCTTGCCAAGCCGTCTGTTCCTTCCCTTGCAGCTGTCACTCTTCTGAGTTTGAATCAAACGGCATTTGACTGCCGCTTCTCACCAGAACGAAGACACAAAGGCCTGTTGCTTGTGGGTGTTACTCTGAAGCTGCCTAATGACCAGGATGCTCCTTTGTGGCGTTACAGTTTGATAAATAATCCTGGGGGAAGTGTGAGGATGCTCTGGGTAACCACCATTCCTACTCTGACTCTTTCTGCAAATTGATAGTTGGGGGAGGGAATTTTCCCTTTTGTCCCGGAGGGGGGGGAGGGGGGGGGGTCTGTTATCAGGGACCTACAGTAAAAGACTGTAGTTGTTTATTTATATATGTATAAGTAATAAACTTTCATTTATTTACTGCTGTAATATTTGTAGATGAAGGGAGAGACACAGATGAAAGAGACCATGTCCTACCTGTGCAACTTTAACCTAAGTCTTTGTTTTCTCATGTAATTACCTTAAAGTGATAAACGGAGTTTGGGGGAAACAGTGTTTTGAAGAATGAGAATAAACCAGCTGAATTGAAATGATGCTTTACTTGCCATCTGCACAAGTACAGGTACCTTGCCATGTCCCATCATGCTCTCCTATCAGACATACACTTGCATATATACAGGGGAGACTGAAGCTTGGGGTCCAAGTGCAGAGTCAGCTGTTTATCTGGTTCCCCTGGTGACTAACAGTGGCTTTAGTCTTCCAGCCCTGGGATTCAAACCAGTGACCTTCCAATCACACATAAACTGTCCTAACCCGCCAAACCGCACGCCAGGTATGTTTCTGGCTCCGACACAGTGTGAGCTGCGCAAATAAAAAGTGGGGGGGGGGGGGGGGGGGGGGCGGGGGGGGGGGGGGGCCGGCGGCCCGGGGGGGCGGGCGGGCGGCGGGGGGGCGGGGGGGGGGGGGGGGG
>JABFDZ020000043.1:7495246-7506368 GCA_019775955.2 Pollimyrus isidori
TTTGCATCCACCGCAGACGTGAAGCAGCCATATTGACGTCTGGCGGTGACTGAGGTGTCGCAGAATGCTGACTGGGCTTCCCTGCGGATGCTGGAACACCTCCCTACCTAAAAAAACACCTCCCTATCTAAAAAAACACCTCCCTACCTAAGTGGTGGTCTGAGGTAGCTGGTACCTCACTAATAGCGGGTGTTCAAACTGTGTGTGTGTGTGTGTAATATCTCTCAGTACTAAAGCACTTGCAGATTCCAGAACAGAGCAAACCAAAGTCTGTGTAGAACACTAAATAAATAAAAGCCTGTGGTCAGAACACTGTGGTGAAGGACCCGTTCCTTGCAATCTATGCACCTGCCAAGGGCTGTCTGGGGTGACTGCTTTTTTCTGTGCTGTTGGGGTGCAGAGCGGACACATTCTCACAATGGAAATCTGCAGATTCCACTTAGACAGAGGTGGGGTCAGATTCAGCAGCTCTACCTGAGAGATTCCTTTTAAGTGAGTAACACAGGGCTCTCATCTTTGGCCAAAACGGGAACATCACACCTTTTGTCTCTTTACACTAGCTGTCAGTGAAGTTTAGAGTGGATTTAAAATTTTGACTTTTCTTTGTGTTTTAAACTTTATGACACAGCCCCATATTATCTTTCGGAGTTTTGAATCCCTTACTCTCCTTCACCATGTCTTCATGTCATCAGACCAGTTGATACAGTCTAGAACAGGGGTGTCAATTATCTATGGCCCTCGGGATGATATTTGATTAGTATTGGAACTGGCTCGCAGGCCACAGCCACCTGCTGCTGTTTTGCACGCACCAATACTCCATTCCCCACAATGCAACAGTAATCTGCGAACTCACTCTTCTTTGAAGGAAGTTTGTCTGTGAACCTGTTGAAAAATGTTTTCACTTGATATTAGTGACAGAGCCATACAAAAATGTTGGATTGTTCATTTAATCATTAAATAATATACAGTACACTGTGTTAGGTCTTGGGTCAATAGGTTAAGTGCAATCACAATAATATTTTTTAAATAACTTTGAACCAGTCCGGCCCTCGGCTTTTAGCAAATTTGTTTTTTGACCCTCTAATGTATTTGACTTTTACATCCCTGGTCTAGAGTAAAATCTCGTGGGGACTGTGGGTGTGCTGTTATGGCACCCGTAATATGGAATGCTCTACCATTTCCGATTCGGTCTGCATCCTCGATTTCAGTCTTTCAGTCTTTTGACCAATTGAAAGGTTTTGTTTATTCCTTGGTGTTTAGTAGCACTTAATCTCAACTTGTGCAGTTTTGGTGTAGCTTAATTAAGGTGCGTATTAGTATTTTGTTATGTCCTCAGTCATTTTATTCCTGTTATTTTATCACTTTTGTTTTATTTGTTGCATATCTGCTATATTGGAGTTTTATTATTGCTGCTCAGCACTTTGGTTTAACCTATCGCATTTATTTTAAATGTGCTCTAAAAATAGCCCTAAAACCGAGAGCACTGAGATGTGGAGTGTGGAGCCACCTCAGTAATAACTGGGGAGTGACTTGCGTTTCTCTGATTTCTCTCTTGTATATTTGACCCTCATTCATCTGCCTAACGAACAGCATAATTCAGCCATGTGCCTGCTGACTGAGTGTGGGGGTCTCGTTGTCCCCCAGCGTGTGTCTGGAGCTGAAAGCTTCCCCTAGTGCCCCATAGACATGCTCCTGGCATCCTTAGATTGAATAGCAAAATCCCAAACCTCGCTCAGCCGTTGGGATAGGTTTCTGAGAGAATCTCTGTGGATGTACTGAGTTTTGGAAGCTTAACGAAAGTTCTTTGTTGGATTATGTGAGGGCTGAGTGTGTTCTAGTTCGCAGTGCTGTAACATATGATGAGGAAGCCTGACTTCATCTCATTGGGGGTCTTGACTCAACAACAACAAAAAAAGGATTGAGTCTGTTTTTGAAATCTGCCCAGGGGGTGCATGGGAGCGTTTGCTGCTGTGGGTGGGTTAGCCTACGTTATGTTGCTGTTGTACTCCTGCAGTAGATTCTTTGCAAATTTGACCTGAATAAATGGAATTTATGAATGCATAAACACACACACACACAGATTATATGTATTCATATGATCACTTGTCTCTGAAGACCTGACTGATGCTCGCTGTACTTGTCAATTGCCAAATAATTATTTTTTGGACTATTAGCCAACGAAGCATCTGCTGTCTGTCTGGGGAGAGAAGAGAGGACGGGGTCTGTGGACGGCAGTACGCGGCCTGTCCTAAACCCCTTGGTGTGAACTCTTCTGCAGAAGGACATCAACACTCACCAGATATTAACCAGCCCTGAAGACTTTATTCAACAGCAAAAGCTCAACGGTGTATATGTATATATAAATGTGTCTGCAAACAGACAGAAATAAACAGTTGTGCTTTATGTGACTAAAGCATGTGGACAACAGCTGCAGCTGAAGCACTGGTGTCACGTGGGCGGAGCTCGATGGCACGCCTCTCTGGCTGTACGGCAACAGAAAACCAAAAAGGACCCGTAAGAGTGTGAGATAGGGGTAACAGCGGCCTTGGCAGATAAGCACTGTTTGAGATGCACTATCTGCCTCACAAATGTGTCCGACAAATAGATTAACCTAAGTGTAAATGTTAAACATAGTAGTGCCGCACTGCGTCCTTCGGCTTTTACCAGCTACGTATCTGTGAAGCATATACTGTTTGATTCTAAGAATATACAGAGCATACGGGTCCCCCATGCGCCATCTCCCAGCTGACGGGGCTCGTGCCGTGCAGAGGAGGCTGCTGCGTGTTCTTTGTCTTCGTGTGCTGAGGCTCGGTGGTTCACATAATCAAAAGCACCCAGGTAAACAGAGCGCAGGGGTGGCCTCTGGAAGAGCCGAGAAAGACTCTGCACAAGGCTTTCGGAGGTCCTACTGAACGCAAGTATTTCCTGGGGGCTACAGCCATCGGCTTGGGACGGAGGATGGCCATGGAAGTCAGGGAAGAGGCATTTGACTTCATGGCTCTCAGTAGGGACAGGGGTGGAGTTATGGATCCTGGGCACTGTGACAAAATATCGCCTTGGACCATCTCAGCAGATTTTTCCAGCTGGGCAGACTCTGGTAAACTCTAGGAAAATATATCCAACAAAGCAATTGTGCAAGAATACTAATCCACATGCTCAGAAACAGACAACAGGCATCCAAGAATCAATTCTACATTTTGCTGACTGTGCAGAGAACGGCTTTCTAAATTGTATCTAGCTCTTGTCCACTTGGCCTGATGAATAACATTAAAATAAATTGACCTCTGGTGCTTATGTTATTAATTTCTGGCTGCAAGGTGTCGGTCCACTGTCTTCTAATGACATTGCTGTGATTGAGAGCTTTCAGTTTCGAAGAAATATGTGATACCCAATTCTGAATGTTAAGGCTTTCGTGTTTTTTATGGAGAAATTGCACCCATTGATACAACATTTAGGAATTATTTCTGTGAAAACTGCTTCACACAACTGCCCATTCTTGCACACACAGTGAGGCTGAAACATATCTTAGTCAAATGGTGATTTTCATTGCCTCCAAGAGCCATACCATAAGAGCCGTACCATATGAGCCGTACCCGAGGCGTAGTATCAGGGCCGAAAGCGTGACTAAACTGAGCTGGCTGCGTCATCACCGTTTGATTGGTCAGAATGCACAGAGATACTGGTGCTCTGTGTGAAGTTTTTGGACACCTTTCCTAAGCCTCTTTCTGCATGGAATGACTACATGGATTACTGCATCTGAAGGGGAATAGGGTATATTCTATATATCGTTCATGTTGATGCAATCCCAATAACTCTGAACTTGAAATTTCCAACCACCTACTTTAAATAGTACTATTTAATAGCGGAACTGCATGGATTCGTAAAGCATATTGCTAGCAGAAATTTCCACATAGTAAATCACCGTGTACACTGTGTGAGCAGTAAATAAGCACCTCTTCAGGTTTGTGTCACTCGCTCTCCATACCTGGCAACCCCTTTACCAAGCCTACCCTTCCGCATTGGACCCGCACTGTAACTAGTCTCCCTTTGGGGTACGGGTCGGGTACGGCTCAGTTCCTGTATGCCAATAGAAAAACGTCAATACTGTGGGGAGACATTGAATTGGATAAATGAAAAGTGTCGTATGAGACATATTTGTGTGGGAGCTCCCTGGATGCTCTGGGTTCCACCCGTGCTGTCTGGCTGAATAGGTAGCTTATGAGTGCCCTGTAATGAACTGGCATCCAGTTCAGGGTGCATCCTCCTTCAGAATATCATCACACCCGTGATATTGATTACTTGAAATTAACTGGTGGTTGGATGTCACATTTAAAAGCTTAGACTATGAGTTCTTTAAACCACAAAAGTTTAAAGGGCCCCTAATGTACTCATTTTCATTGTTAATAATCTTGTTTTTTGGGATCTACTACTATAGATTTAGATGCTTCAAGTTTACAAAAACATATTATTTTTCTCATCCTGTGCATCTCTATTCACTCTGTCTGTAACTTTATCTGAAACGCTTTTAGAGATTTAAGTGCTACCCCCAATGAGCCCAGCATGCTCTGATTGGTCAGCTCACCCTACACATTCCGCCCTGTCTTGCAGTCTGCAGATAGATCCTTGCAGGTAGGCGGCCAGTATGAATTGTGTTATGAGGGGACCTCACCATGTTGTGGAAGTGAGGGCTGGAATTCCAGTGAGGCATTTCAGGCAGATTAGAGAGAACTGGGTTCTGTGGTGAAAGTTACTCCCTTTGGCACATACTTTGGACCATAACATTTTTCAGGCTGTTTACATGCACAGAAAACCATATAATACACTAAAAGACAGGGAAATACCAGAAAAAAAACAGAATAAGCCCCCTTCAACTATACTTTTAAGAGCAGTAAAATGGTATAGCCTCATTTGGAAAAGTGGTCTGATTGTGGATTGTGAAGAGTCATATTCTGGATGGGGGTCATGTGGCGCTGGACCCTGAGCTGATGATTCGAGCTCTGGACATTCAAGACATGAAAAAGTCACAGGCCATCAAGAAAAATCCTGAGGCTGTTTATCTGGGTATTAAGTGTTTACTTCTTCAGAATAGAACACAATTTATAATTAGAGTATAGAAAATCAACAGTCAGACAATAAAAAATAAGAAGGACTTCTTTCTGCTGTTCTACAAAAAGTTACTGATATCTTGTTGGATGGCTAGATGAACAGCACTTCTTTTGCCAAACCTCTCCTCAAGGGCACATCAACCATTCCAAATATTTGTTAAATTCCACCGCCCGCTAATGTAATTCATTGAATTAATTAGTCAAATAACTTCATGAGGTATTGATTAATCAAACATGGTGTGCTAGTGGTTGAGTCAACAGATGGATGGCTGTTGCAAATACTGGGGTGACTTTAGGAGAGGTTTTGAAATGGCAAAGTTAACAGACTTTGACAGACATTTAAAAAATGTAATTCTATACCAACATAATAATAATATTTTAAACTTGATTTTCATTGGCAGCATCAGACTTTCCCAGTATTATATATGTGTACACAGGAGTTTCTAGCTGTGGAAAAGATCAGAGGTTAAGTCAAGTTTACCTGGGACTTGATTTTTTTTGTTTTTGAAGGAAGACTAAAATACTTGGCGCTACAGCCTGAGTGATCCGATCTAAGGACGCCCTGTGTGTACACTGGATCGAAACATTGTAGTGCTGTGGTAAATGAAATGGTTTGGCGACCAAGGCACTAGACTCCAGAGCAGAAAATAGGTTGTTTGAGCTCTGGACAGATTCTTCTCAGTCGTACCGTCACGTTCAGACGACGTCCACAGCCGTGAGTCAGTTAGCTGAGCTGCCTGTCTGAGAGGTGTGTGACACAACCCTGCCATGGAGCTGACCGGCAGCGTTGACCCCAAGCAAGCGGGAGACTTAGCACAGATAATCTGCTGCCAAGGTCGCCCAAAGGCTAATGACACAGTCCCCCACCTTGTCCTCTCCCTAGATTACACACCGGGATAAGGCTTACGGAAGGTGTCCAAACACTGTGTACCTCTCTCTGTCTTTCGTTCAGTGAATCATTTCTTTGCCCGCTATGATAACGAGTGTTCGAGACATGGAGTGGGGGGGCTCCATTGCCTCAGCGTTTGCATACTTCCTGTGTTTGGGTGTTTTTTGAGTCCCCACAGCCACACAGTTTCCCTCCATACTGTTCATGGACTAATCAATCGAGAACTCATTTGCGGGATGGCAGCGTGTGAGAATAGCCTAAGGTCTGAAACAAATGCTCCACGTTCATAACAGCTGTCCTAAGTATCAGCCGATATGCTGATGGTTTGCAAAGTCTTCAGAACTGCCAGGCTGGGTAGGGGTTAATCTCCCGGGTTCTGATAGACTGCTGACTCCTGACAAACCTCCTTAAACTTGCACTGGCCTTACTCACTTCAGGCATTGATAGCTGTAACTGTCCTAAACATATTTATTTATAAGGGGGAATACAGGATATTTTACTTACAAAGGCCTAAATTTCTTCTACTTTTCTCTCTATAACAGCATTAAAAAGACATTTCATAACTTATGTGACTTAAGTTTCACATGAGAAATATGTGATTCATATCACTATTAATAAACTTTAGAATAAGATATATGATCAATGAACATCAGAAATAATCAGTTAACATCGTTTTAAGATGTCTTGAAGTACCTGAGATGAGCGAGGATAAATTAAGAATTTCTCCTAGACCCTGCAGGGATCTATTTTTTAGATTTTACTAGAGCACTGTTTTTCAAACAAGTCCTCAGGGGCCCCCAGATGGTGCACATTGTTGCTCTCTCCCAACTTCCAAGGAACTGGAAGAGAGTAAAAATGTGGGCTGACTGGGGGTCCCAGAGGACTGGCTTGAGAAACACTGTTTTAGAGCCTTTTAAGTGTTAAGTGTTGTTGGTCACTGTATACTCAACAGCCACTTTATTAGGTAAACCTGTTCAGTAAGGCAAACGGTGAACCATGTGCCTGAAATGGAATACATACTGCACACAGAGTTAAGAGGTTCACTTACTGTCGCATAGGTGTTATGGCGGCTTAAAAATGTGCTCTAAATGAACTTGAACGTGGTGTGATTGTACCTATCAGAAATGGTGCTTCCTGCACCTCAGAAGCAGCCACCCTTGTGGGATTTTCATGCACTAGAATCTATAGTTAGACCATGGTGTACAAGCAAACACATGGAGCCGTTTCTGTGGGCCCAAATACCTTGCTAAAGAGGGAGGTTAGAGGAGGTTGACCACATGTGTTAAAGGTAACAGGAAGGCCACAAGTACCAAAATAACAGCCGAGTAGAAGAGTGGTGTGCAGAAAGGTATCTCCGAAAGCGCTTGAAGTGGTTTTTGAGGCGAAAGTGGGTGCTACTCAGTACTAGCTAAGTTAGGTAGGGCATTTTTATGGTGTCAGACTTATAAGGTGCTTAACCCGAATCACTCCAGTATAACAACCAGCTGGCAATCTGCAACAAAAACATGTTGTTATGGGTAAAAGCACCAAGCAAGCAATCAAGTAAAAGCTGTCCAATTGGTCTCAGTGCGACCGAGCGATCCTGGTGTAGATGAGCTGTGCTTTGCTTCCATCCACATTTGCAAATAAATGTTATTGGAGAGCAAGGTGAAGTCATTTTGTTTTTTGGCACCACGGCGAAATGAATTAAAAATAAAGTGACGGGCTTGGATTTGTCAGATGCAGGTAGGATTGTGCCTGCCAATAGCTTGTTAATGATTGGGAAGACCATCTGCTCCCATATGGAAAGTATAGAGATGGCACATGGGTGAGCCGGCCGCCAGCAGCTCAACTGAGATTCCTTTGAACTTACTGGCTGCAGATTTAATCATTCGGAGTGCTGATGATGCCTCCGTGCTGGCTCACCGCTCATTCCTATAAATAAAATGCATTAAAACAGGCTTTATCTTATCAGGGCACCTCATCCTCCATGCCTATTGAATACCCATAATCGCAGTAGTTACAGCACAGCCTGAAAGGCTCTCCGCAATTCTGTAGGTCACTGAACATTAGCGAATTGTATGTATGTGCCTTGGGTCTACCTGCAGGCCTGGATGACCCATTCGCGGGCCCGTGCTGGTGCTGGTGGAGGTGTTATGCTCAGCACAGCATTTTAGATCTGATGGATCTTATAGTTGTGATGCACTTGAGGTTCGGCCCTGCACTGGGTCTGATTCCCAGTGCTGGATGACATGGGTGGTGATGTGAGGCTGCCTCGCTGCAATGTCAGGCTGCCTCGCGGTGATGTCAGGCAGCCTCGCGGTGATGTCAGGCTGCCTCGCGGTGATGTCAGGCTGCCTCGCGGTGATGTCAAGCTGCCTCGCGGTGATGTCAGGCTGCCTCGCGGAAATGTCAGGCTGCCTCGTGGTGATGTTAGGCAGGCTGCCTCGCGGTGATGTCAGGCTGCCTCGCTGTGATGTCAGGCTGCATCGCTGTGATGTCAGGCTGCCTCGCTGTGATGTTAGGCAGGCTGCCTCGCGGTGATTTCAGGCTGCCTTGTTGTGATGTCAGGCTGCATCGCTGTGATGTCAGGCTGCCTGGCTGTGATGTCAGGCTGCCTTGCGGTGATGTCAAGCTGCCTCGCGGTGATGTCAGGCTGCCTCGCGGTGATGTCAGGCTGCCTCACTGTGATGTCAGGCTGCCTCGCGGTCATGTCAAGCTGCCTCGCGGTCATGTCAGGCAGTCCCAGAGCTTTCATTTCTCTGCTCCTTGGGAGCAGTTCATAAGGTAGAAGATGTAATAAAAGATGCCAAAAATAACAGGAGAGATTAGTTGTTCAGAAAGGTAACAGTTATGAAGTAAATAATGACAAATTTAATAAATGGAAACGCCATGTCTCTGCCTCCCTCTCCCCTCGGGATGTCATGGATGTCACAAGCCCTAATGACATGGGGACTTATTCCCACACACGTCTGCTGGCTGGTTTTATGTCAAGCAGACACCTGAATCCCACATGGGCCTGGCAGGGAGCTTTGCAGTGGAAACACCTCTTCCCAAGAAGATAAGCTTAATAAAAGCATTCAGCCAACATCTGCACGGTCACATTCCTCACCTCGGCCAGCCCACACCACAGGAGCCTCTGAGATCAGCACCTGAGAGGGAGCTTTGGATCCCGGGGACACGGCAGAGACGTGGCCAGGCTGAGCTTCCAGTTAATGCCCAGGTGCAGGTGCCAGCAGCGCTGCGGCAGGAGCAACACAGCAAAAAGCTTCTAGTGTCAGGCTAGCAGAGGTAGCTGAAGCTATGTCACTTGTGGGTGATGATAATTAGCGAAGAAAATATCAAGCAAGTCTAAGAAATCAGCAGAAGCAGAAATATGTATTTCTCATATTTATATAATAGGCTGGTTCTCATTGAATATGAAGTTTCTGTGAGAGAGAAGCGCATGGCTGAGGGTAGGTCTGTGAACTCATGGGGGGTAAATTCTGATCACACTGACATCCTCTGTAGCTCTAAGGGGTGGGTGTGTTTTAGAAGGGCTCACGAGAGTGAGTATGCGTACATGTCAGTTCAAATTCCACCAAAGCTGGCAAGATTAGACTCCGTCTCGAAATATGGGGGACTTGGCTGTTATATAGCACCCAAGGGAGGTGACTCTCGGCCCCCCACAGCGTGTATATCTGCAGTTTGAACAAGTGAGGAAAGTGAGCTTTTATAAAGGCAGCCTGCTTTATATAACAAATGCACAATGGCAGCCAGTAGACTCATGACCTCAGCTCCAAGATATTTTGGATTTGCCCTCCGTTTTCATTCCTCCTCCCGTGCCATGTGAACAGGTGCATGGGGGAGGGCAAAGCAGAGGCTCCAGGTACGAGGCTGTCCTCTGCGCCGCCTGTGCATATGCGTGTACATAACCTAGGGCCATAATTACCACTGACAAAAACACTATACCCATCACTCTTTAGGGCTGGTTAGTCATGCCCAGTGGGTCATGTGATTTCTACTGTCACCATTGTCCTGCTCTGGAATATATAAGCACAAAGAATATAGGGAGCATTTTACATTATATTGGACTCATTGTGTCACTCATAGCCATTTCAGACTGGACCTTTCTGCAGTTTTAATGGTTTGTTCCCCCAAAGCAAGGTATCATCAACATTTGCATATATATATATATATATATATATATAGACACAGTGGTACCTTGGTTCTCGAACTTAATCTGTTTCAAATTCCTAAAAACTTTGAGTTTTGATCGAATTAACAGCACATTTTTACTGTTAATAATGTTTGTATACAGCTGTTTTTTTTTTTGTATATTTACACATGTACTACTGCCATGAAATTATAGTGCTGTGGCAGCATTTCTTTTTAATCGTAAATCAAACACTTTCCTGTCTGTGTGCCGATGCCCCTCAGCTGTGCATAGATGTTGCCTTTCAAATATTGTGTCAGAGATTTGACTTCTTGGATGTGTAAAATGTTAACTGAGGATTGTATGTTCTGATCTGCAAACTCCCCTTGCTTAAGCTTCTCTTTCATGTTTCCTTCTAGCTGAAATGATCCTTGTTTTTACTATTGGCAGTTGACCGGCACAAACACAATAGAATCGTTTTTGCCAAATGTCTGCCGAAAGGATGGCTGTGAGTCTGTGAACAGGATCCACCACATCTCCCAGGGCTTGTAGCTTCAGATGCTTCTCATTTTTTCTCAGCAAAATGAGGAGCTGGCATCTTAGAGCATTACCCCAGCAATGACCACTGATTCGCTGCTGCTGTAAAAGTGAGGGTGTCCAGCATCCGTGAAGACAGGCTGGCTCCCAGCTAAGGGGGCTACTACAAAGGAACAGAGGCATTCCTGGAGATATTCTATATGTACCACAACATTCAGGCGAGCGGTTACAACTCATAACATTTAAAGATGACAGTTGTGGTTTACTGTTGATTTAATTGAAAACACAAAATCCTCTAGTCAGGGAACCCAAATGTTTAACACTCGTATTCATGTTTATTTTATTTATTTTGTTATATCTTTCCTTATTGTTACAAAACAAAATCCGCTAGGGTTTACACTTGTCACGTCCTGCGTCGTCCGTCCCGATTCCAGCCCTGTGTGTTGCCACGCCCACCTCCTACCCTCTCGTGATTAC
>JABFDZ020000043.1:7506468-7529709 GCA_019775955.2 Pollimyrus isidori
GTGCTCATTAAAGCCCTCGTTCCCGTCCTTCTGGATTCCCGTTCGTTTGTTCGCTCTGCACCGCACGGAATCACAACAACACTCAAAAAATAATTGGTATTAATTTGTCTTTGGGACCATGGGAGGGCAGAGGAACATACACCCCAGTAAGAACAGAATAAGCATTTCTTCACACCAGCAACAATGGAGTTTGGAGTAAATTTCCATCCTACTACTGTACAAATTTAGCTGTAACTGAAGGGCTGGTTGCAGTTTATTTTCTTATACAGTGGTACCTCAGTACCAACCAGTCAAACCAACCAGTTAAAAAAAAAAAGACCTATAACTCGATCTGAATTTCAGAAGTTGAACCGTGAACGCCAACTTAAGATAACTTATAATGAAATGAGTCATGTAGCATGTCTCTCAACAGAAACAAAGGGTAACGCTTCAATCTCAGCTGCACATTTGCTGTGATAGCTTCGTTTTTTGGTTATAGTGCTTTTTTATTGAAAATGTCAGGTAATACACTGTACTCTATATCATTTTGGTAGCTATTTCTCACCAAAAAGTTACTCAATAGTTGTACAAATGTTACAACCTAAAGGTTTGTGATTTGTGAACAAATTAATGAATATTAAAAATAAACAATGGACCTAATTAATTGGTTTTCCATCATTTGTTATGGGGAAAATTCGATTGGAACTTGAAGTTTTTAGGATTTGAACCTGAGTTCTGAACAGATTAAGTTTGACTTCTAAGGTCACACTGTATTTGAGAATATTCAGCAATTTGTTGATATTTAGCAATAATTCCTATTCCATAATAGGGTTACTCATATTTGTTTTTCTTGTTAGATCAAAAGGGGTAGATATTTTTATGTATGGGAATCAATTAGCAGACCGGAGACAGCTAAGTAAAATAAACTTGGTCATCTCTGACTTTTTGGCTTAGGAACTCCATCCTTGATTTTACAATCCAATTTATAAAACATGCCACAGCATCCATCCATCCATCCATTTTCCAAACCGCTTATCCTACTGGGTCATGGGGGGTCCAGAGCCTATCCCGGAAGCAACGGGCACGAGGCAGGGAACAACCCTGGACGGGGGGCCAGCCCATCGCAGGGCACATGCCATAGGAATGAAATGAAATTAAATTAAAAAAGAACCAAACGTTTATTTGACATTTGCACAAATATCAGGAGAGCTACATTGTAGTATTTGCACATCCCGTCATGCTCTCCTTTGAGACACGCACATATATCTCCAGGTGAGACTGAAGCTTGGCTTTCAAGTACAGGGTCAGCCAATTGTCTGCTGGCACTGAAGCATTTCAACTTGTTAAAGGCCTTCAGTTTTACTTTTATAGGTTTGCCAAGAAAGCAGGTGCACCGCTGAAGATGAATGACCCACTGTATGTTTTCATGGTGTGACATGGCCAAATGTGAGAGAGAAGGCCCCGGCATTGATTCATATTTTTATTTGCTCGTTAGTGTGAAACAAAACAGGATTCCTTTGGAGTGACTCATCGGTTGAACAGCATATGAGGGAGAATCAACACAAAGGAGACAATTTAGTTATGGAATGTAAGTCTATTAGTCTGAATTCAATAATCAGCCCACAAAAAGGTTGCATTTCAATCCTAGACTTACATGGTATTAATCCCACAGTTATTTGCACATGTCTTGTTTTTTTTGTGATTTGACTGCGGAATGTGAGGCATGCTGGAAAAAATCGACTCAGGCTGGCATCCCTAGACCCCGGTAGGACGAGCTGCTGATGGTTGCTGTCATAGGTAGTAAAGAGGCACTCCATGGATTGTGCAGCAATCATGCAGTCCTAGTTTCAATCTTGAGCAAGGATCTGATAAATGCCAAACGAGCCATGAGCCAGAATTCTGTTTGCTCGCATCGCCGTCGGCTCGTGCTTTTGCCCAGAGCCTAATCCCATTGGTTTCACTTAGCCGACGGAGTCAGTAGAAATTCAGCTTTGCTCAGTACACAGCCAGTTACATCACTGCCAGACCGTGCTCCAGCTGGCCACGTTTAAGGTGTCGTGATGTATGTGCACACAGGGTCAAGACCTTCTGTCTAGGTGCATGCAAGGTGGGCCCCGCATGTGGCTACCGGTGTCCGAAGCGCATGAAATCCATAAGTTTTGCCCACCAAATGTATCTACCAGAGAAACCATCAATGGCCGCCATGACGGCGCCTGGCAAAGCTTGAGCTGTCTCTGTTGGCAAACACAAATAAGCGCAGGAAGGCAGCTCGCACTGGGAATCCACTACACATTTACTCTTCCCAAATTTTGTGTTCCCAAAGTTCAAATGTGTGCCCATTGTGGTCTTTGATCAAGGGAGTTAATGAAGTTTTTCTCCTTCAACCCAGACTGTGGCTGAATGGCATCAACAAACACGTACCATCCTGAGATCAATGCAATTCTTAGTATTAAGCCTCATCATCCCCAACTGCACTCCTACCTATTCAAGCTTAGCATCTGAATCGAGTAACCACACTACATGAGCCTCAGCACAGAGATTTTATAAACTTTGTTTACAGTCTGTCCTTTAAGTAACTCACCATGGTTTTCATCAATTGAAACTGATTCCTTCCTTAAGGGCAATTGAACAGGTTAGTTTACTGCAGAACTGGTCAGTTTGTTTTGGAGATCAGGCTTGTTTGTGATAAGATTTATCCCTGGATTTCTCTCATTCAGTATGGGATTAACTGCCTGGTCCAGCTGCTTCACTATTCAATTTTCCATTTGTACAGTCAGAAATGCATCATGTGTGTTTGAATATTCCTTTAAAATGAAGATGGGTCACAGATGTTCCCTGAAGATGTGGTGATGTCAGGACAAGTCAGGCACCCCATTTAAAATTCTCAGATTTGGACATCGAAGTGCATTCTGGGGAAAGGAAAGACGTGCATAGTCACCATGGGTGATTAATGCTTAGCTGTGCTGGAGACACACAGATTCCCTCGGCTAGGTCCTCAGATTTGGCAGTTGCAGAGGGAACCTCAATCAAATGTCAGTCATGTAAACCCTACTGGAACATCCAGGCTTTCCCTGCTTTCAGTTCTCATCATGAAGATTATTCCTACAGCGGACGCACACAAAGAGTCACGCCAGCTCACAGACACACACACGCACACACTGCACTCCTGAAAGAAGAGGTTCCCCCTACTTCTTGCCTATTGGCCTTCTTGCTTTCTGTCAAATCAAAATGAAACCAAGTGACAGCATGATCAGATAGTCTGTGAGATTCCTATATACCAAATCTGATTTCCTGCCGTGAGATTTAGATTTAACTTATCTCGAGGCAGACAGACATCCTTTGAGAAGTTTAAGATATCAGCTCAGTGATCAATATTTTGAAATGGAATTCAGGAGATTTACAGAAGTTAAATTTTTATAAAATTCATGCTCAAGAATACCATAATTTGGCCTACAAAACTTTATTGGACACTCTATAGGCCATATGCACAAAAACTGGCATTGTATAAGATTTCTGGAGTACTTAACATTAGTTTGTGAACTATAGAGGTTTTTCAGAGTGTCAGGCAGTTGCTGGCTCTTAGCAAGTCAGTATGCTGACTTGTACTTCTTAGAAAAAGTATAAAGACTGATGAATGCTGGCTGGTAATGTGCCGTACGCCCCTAGAAAGACTGCATTTCCTAGCAGATGTGTGCTCGATTGTAAGTCGGCAGTTTAAAGTGGTGCCAAAGGAAAGCTTAGCGATACTGGCATTAATTCACTGATTTAGGCCACGGCTCAGATGAGCTTTTAAAAGTGCTTATAAACTATTGGCTAAAGTTGAAAAGGGACTTAGGAGCGTAGTTTGATGGTAAAATAATCAGATTGGACACCACACTAAAAAGCAAAGAAGCAGCTAGTATGGGCCTGGTGGTTATATTGTACGGGGAGAATCCCCTACATCTGTTGTGGAGGCCGCTTTGACTCGAACAGGGGTTCAAGAACATCAGGTTTCTGGTGAGGTCATCCGTTCAGCATGACATTTTGGGCAGGGATTTAAAGTGCCAGCAGACAGGACGCTGTGCCCCATCTGGTAACTCTATATCTATCATGGAAACAGATGGTAGAGCTGGTTCCCTCTTTATACAGAAACAAACCGAGCAGAGCTAAGCGAAGCTGGCACGGGCCCACACCAGAGCTGCCAGCTAACTGCATTTGTCACCAGATTTGGTGACAATTAAAGCAACATTCTAAAAACTCCAAGTTACTTGCATTTTTCCAACCTGCTAGAAAAGGGGAAAACATTTTTAAAATATGTGTGCAAGTGTATTTTTTCCCCTAGTATTGAGTGGAACTTTTATTTCTTACATAAACGATGCATCGCTTTACTATGGTGACGTCTGTCAATGGAAATCAGAACAATCAGTGCAAATGGTGCTATGCTGGGTGTAACCATAACGACACAAACTCCTACTCAATCTTTAATGTTCAATATCTTTGGATTTTAAATTGCATGCAGTAAAAAATCTTTTGATAATTTTTTTTTTAATGGAGACGAGCATTAAATGAAGTATGTTGTGATATAATCATTGATTAATTACAATGGAATTTATGAGTAGTTTCTGCACTGGAATAACATTATTTAAGATACATGTAACATTAGCGGCAATTTTCAGCTGGTATTTTGCTGTTGGGTAGCTACACAAATACTCAGATGCCCGATACAAAGATGCAAAGCTATGTAAATGGACGCCAGTGACTCTGACTCTGAGGGTGGCAGTCATTCAGTTATAAATTTGACTTTTCCACAGTCGTGACGCTGATGTATCTGTCTATGTAAATAATCAAAGATGGTGGTTTATGAAGCTTGGGGTAGCATCACAGCACAGGAAGATGGCGAGATGTAAGCCATACACAAGGGTTAACGGTGAGAATACCAGATAAATGGTGCAGTGTGATACGTAGTGTTAAACTGAAGGAAATGAGTGGATACTGCCAAGTCCAGAATACCACCATCTCATACTATAATATTTTTGAAGTTTTTTTTATCAGAAAAATGTTACTGCAATGTATTTCTCATTATAAATATTTTCCTTTCCAGAGATCTACAGTTCAGCTCACCATTCTGGCATTCTTGAGATCCCTTAATGTTTTTTTAAAAAGCAGTGAAGTAAAAGAGTGCGTAACCCTAATTTAGGAGGGAAACTAGGGCAAAATAAAGATGGCAGGCATAGATTCCTTCCTGAAAACTTTATCTTTATCTCATTACTGCCAGATGCAGGCTGTGCTTCAGAAGAATGTTAAACCCTAACATCATGTCCAAGCTTAGTATGGCTGGGTAAGGGCATGGATATAAAATATAAACTGGTACAAAGTTTTGCCTGACTTTCCAAGTACTAAAAAAGATCACAACTGCACACTAGGAGGTATATTAAAATGACTTTTTTGATCACAAACAGAATCAGCTAAAAACAAATGTTTTTTCGCGCTCTTGAAATGCCTGTTAACCTGCCGGCCTTGTGCTTTAACAGCATGAGCTAAATTTCACTATTCCAGAAGTCAGCTGCCTGAAGGGAGCTTGACTTTTTACCACTTGCTAGCAAGGGAACCAGATCTCTGTCATTCAGAAGTAACTGCGGCTACAGAAACCCAGTGACAGTGAATTTATGTTGCTATGGAAACACTTTATTTCTTGACAGTGAAACATACCTTCTGTTTACCTGTTGGATTCCTCTTGCATGGTGTCGGTCTAGATAGGTGAACCAGAGAAAAGCAACACTGACTTGTCTTCAGTAGATATCAGGTTTCATTTTGCAAGATAAGCAGCAATTGCCTGATGTTTTAACAAAATGAAGATTAAAATGTGGGACATTCATTTCAAAAACGGCTCATCTCTAAAGAGTTGTCCTTGTTAAAAACTCTTTAGGAAATTCTGTTTTCCCTGAACAACTGACTCAATTACACACTCACAACACAATTCCCATATGGCTGGTGAAATTGGGTATATTTGGATACATCCCCAACACATCATTTAATGCCAGCAAAATTAATTTTCTCCAAGTCTTACTCTAATTGGGTATAAGCAGGGGTCATTTTTGAAAGCTTTTTTATGACAAAGGGTTACGTTTTTTAAAGATGGTACAGTACTTATCCAGGACGTTCTGCAAGCTGCCAAGTGGCAGTGAGTCTTATTTGACAGAGGTGTCACCCTGAGTTTGTGGGACGACAAAGGCAAGTCAGGTGACTTGGATAGCAGAGCGATGTTTGTTAGCTCACTCCCAGTTCTCTCATTGGCTGGAGGCCACATTGGCGAAGGACTGAAAAGCAGAAGTAAAGCCTAATCTTCAGACTTCAGTTTCTTACAGTTTCTTTAGTAGATGTGAAAGATGGAGCAAGTGTATCTTAACAAATAAAATAATCCACATATGACAATGGTTTGTCGACTATAATACTGATGGATCAGATTGTATTATTTGTGTATTAACACTGGTTATCTAGGGTTTTGGGAGTTAGACACATGGAATTTTAGGAACATACCTACCATCCGAAGGTTCCAGATTCACCCTCTCTGGGGGCTTTAAAGGAGATCTGTGATTGTTATATCTGTTACTATAATTATGATGCTATTTCTACAATCCTGGCAATACTTGTGTGCTTGACAAGTCTGCTGGTTTAATAACTCGAATCTAAGTTCACCTAGTGCAACATCACCCCGATTATCTTTGGGACTGAGCCAGGGATCCTGACATTCCTGTGGGAGGAGCTATGAGGTGGTCAGCAATATTATCCTGGCCAGTTTGGCATCACCCTTCAAAGAGCCTTCTTCCTGCTATTATTCCTCCACTTTGAAAATTAGTTTTGCTCAAGTAGCAAATCTAGTGAACTATTGTGGAGTTGGGTGCAGAATGACCTGGTGTAGCACTGACTGTAGTCTGGTCCTAACTCCTTTACCTGGTTTTATCAGTCTCACCCCCTAGAAGTGAATTTTCACTAGGGAATTGCCCCAGAGCCCTTTTACATCATCTGAAAAATTATGGGACACCCCCTGGTTAAAGGGAAATGCGCATGACTGTGAAATATGCAAATATCTAGCGATGCAAAAATGTAGACTGTCAGTTTAGTAAATAATGAGGTTTGATTATCCTTTACAGGAAGAATGGAGCACAAGATCCAGTCACATGTACAAAGTTCTATGTGATGAACTGAAACAGCCATCATAGCCAAAAATAGCAAAACCCTCTAGCTGATGTGTGTATGGCTTCTGGTAGGTTAGTATAATCTCTGTTAGGAGGAAGGTGGCTGTCTCATTGGAGCTTATCTCTTTGCCGTGTGACCTTCACAACACGGCGAGTGATGGCAGACGAGTAATTCTGCAGGAATGGCCCCCCATTCCTGATGTTTGGTAATCATTTCTGCAGCAGGGAACAATACAAAGCAGTAATCCACAGCCATTGACGTGGCTCACAGCACACCTAAGTAAAAAAAGCAATAATCCAAGGTTTCTTTTCTGTTTGAGACCTGCCGTAGCAAAGCTCACCGCTGAAGGAAGCTAAATTTATTTTCTGCATTCGCCAGGCCCAGGATGACTTCCTCTGACTTTTCTTTTTTCTTGGGTGGTTTGGGGCCATTGAGTGTTATCTTGATAGAGACCTTCCTGTGAAATCGTGTCAGGTGGCTTCTGCTGACTCGCCTTTTCGGCTTGGTGTGAGCTGCAGTTTTCAGGTTTCCGTACCGCAGATCTTGTGGAAACGCCGCCTCCAAAAAAGGAGAAAAGGACAGAAATTTGTAACGACAAAAAGAGCACCGTGGAGGCTGGAGATTCAAGTGCTATTTACGCTTTCTTCCTGTCTGGGGATTATTAAATGGGGCCAGGGGCAGTGGGAGGCCTTGAAACAGCCAACCAGTCCCAAATGGTCACAGTAACTGTGGCTTCAAAATAGCTCTGGGTCCACCAGCCCCTACGAAATGTGCTATGCTGCAGGTAATTGTATGGTGATGGTCATGTTGAGAGACCACATTTAAGCAGGGAGCTTGCTGCTGTCTTCAGCTTCTGTGTTCCTTGATTTAGAGCTGTTAGATGGATGACACCAGCTCTGGTCAACCAAGCACCTGAACACTGGTCCTGTATCTAGGGCCGACATGTGGACAGCTCGTCTAGTCTAGCAATGTCTAGTTCTGGGTGCGCAAGTTTAACCCTCTGGACCCTGAGGCCTTTTTTCCACTTTAGGGGGTTTTGCAGAAAGCAAGTGGTCAAGCACTGCCAGAGCAAACAGACCACTTGTCCAAGTGTTACAGCAAAATCCATGGACTGCAGCTAGTTGAGATGGCAAGTCCACCACTAACTAGTTGTATCAACTAATCAATGCCAAAAATTTTATTCCTACAGCCATTATCTATGTGCCAGCTTTATAACATGATCTGTGAAGCGAAATACCAGCCTTTAATTGCTTTTTTATTAAATATTTATATTAAAAGTGTAGCCAAGCTAACTTTGTGAAAAATTGGAAAGAATTTAGAGGAATAGAGACAGTTGTCACATGGGGGCTTGCTGGAATATAACACTGTATAGTAGAGGACTATACAGTCCCCTGTCCCTGCCAGGGCTCTCAGAGGCGCCTAGCGTAATGAGCTCTACCCATCATTCTCTGCTCTCTGCTCATTAACATAATCCCCCAAACTTCCCGCTCATACTCTCTGTCACACCAGCACTCAGCCTCGAGCTCCTAAAAGCTCCTGAATATATTTTATTCTGCTGCTACACAGAACGTGTAGTAGAGTTGTTCTGCCTGTTTTTCTGACTGTTCTCCATTTGAGAGAGACAGCTACATTTTAATTACACAAAACTCACACACGTTTGCCTTATCTCGTCAGGACTTTCTGTAGACTCTCACTTCAATGCAGTGGAAGTTTTCTTTGCACACCCCCACACGTACGCAGAGTGTGAAACTGCCGGTCTGCGAAGCTGAGCTCTGATGCGTCCCTCGCTGTTCCTGGTGCCTGAGCATAATCTAGGAGAACATCTAGTGCAGGCTGCTGCATGAAATCGGCTGGTATCGTAGGCCGTATGTCTGTGGGGGTTGGCCAACATCTCCTTGAGTTTGAGGTGCATTAAGGATGGGGGATATGGATGGAAGTAATTAAGGTGGAGGAGTGTCAGCCATCTGTGATATGTCAGTGTGTGGAGGCTCTTTTGGCCTCAGTCTGAGTCACGCGTCTCCAAGAACTGGAGAGGTATTCCCATCTAAAAGTTTGCTAGTGAGTGAAGGGTGGCACACTGCTGGAGAGCAGAGCTGTATGAGACATCACCCCAACTTTCATGTTTGAAGAAGTATTTTTTTACTGATGTTACTCCTCATTTCTAAAATAGCTAGTACATTTTATAGTGTATATATTTTTTCTCTATTACTACTGGAGGGTGTGGGTGCTATGGCATGAGTCAGTGGAAGCTGAGCATAAGTACTGCAGATCACGATAACTGCTGTTGCTGTTAGCTCTGTGTTTTTGACACGCTGACCAGAAAAATGTCTCCTGATGAGTCTCTCCATATTTTCCATGGTAGCCATTCAGTCGTATTCAAAAAATCCCAGAAAGTTGTTTTAAGCATTGAAAGTATGTCTCTGTGTACACTAGAGCAAGCCTGCAAGGGTTGTCCATAAATTTCAGCTGAAATAAGACCTATTCATCATTTACAAAGCTGTTCATCAAATAATTCTGTGGCAAGGGTTGCTAAAAAGTTTCTTTGGCAATGTGTTGCTTTGCAGGCTACTCTGGAGTTAGAGTGAGCTTGTGTTTCCAGGTCTGTCTCTGAATATTGATGTTGCTCGAAGCTTTTTTGCATTTAGCTGGACAGCGAAAACAATGTTGTTTGTCTGTCATTTCTCTGTTGCATCTGTTTCTTTGATTTCCTGCTGTTTCAGAGGTAGACAACAGTGGTGTAACCTGCAGAAGATCATATGGAGGGCAGCACCAGGAAGACCTGTCAAGAGGTGGTGGCTGGTTCACCTGACATGCTGGTGAGTCAATTCACAACCTGAGCTGTCTTCATTTACTTGTTAGGTTTCTTGATGGGGGTGTTCAATTCAAATTCTATCTATCTATTTGTTTGTCCATTTTTTGTCTACATTCACCAGATTAATACTGTATTTTCTGAGGTAGAAAGTTCTAGTTCAGAAACATTTGCCTCAACCAATCAACTCTGTTTATACTCAAATGGTTGGTTGAAACAAAATCTTGGTCTTAATTTGTACTTTCTGAACCTGAACTTTCCACCTCTGATCACATTTATTTATACCTGTATGTGTGTCATTTCTGTGTGGAACATTGCCAGCAGGAGAAGTTCCCACGTTAAGTCCATGATCCACCGGCAGAAGCTACAGATCATAGGGTCTCTGCTTAAAGCTTTTAATTTAATGGGGTGTAATGGAGTGTGTGGGTAAACGTTTGAAAGCTGGATTGGGGAAAGAAAGATTAAATGTGTACTTGACATCTGTATTGTATTTACATACAAAATGCCCATGATTAGCTAAGTCTACCCAGCCTTATCCTATCTCCACCTGTCTGGGTTGATGGTCTTGGTTTCATTTCATCAACGGCCAGATCAAAGATGTCTTGTGACACCAGCAAAAAGTGCTGCTTTATAATGCCAGCCTAAATCAGATGTAAGCCAAGATATAATCCATCCCTTCTTGTCCTGTGCAGGGTTGCAGGGGATCTGGAGCCTATCGCATAAGCTACGAGCACAAGGCAGACGCTCTCCAAATCACATTAGCTTTAGTTTATAGACTGGGGAGGGGGACGACTCCACAATGACACAAGGAGAATATGCAAACTCCATAAGCATGGAGGCACGGTGGAATTTGAATTGGGAGAAGTGTGAGGTGAGTGCGTGAATCACTGTTCAACTGTGGCAACCCTAATACCAGAGTTTATCCACCTCAAAATATTACCAAACAAGAGATAATAAAGCATAATAATCTAATTAAATAATTGGGGGGGGGCAGTATGTGGCTCAATGGGCGAGGACACTGTTCCTGAAATTGGAAGGTCGCTGGTTCGGATGATTTTATTGTTGGGTCCTTATTCAACCCCAATGGCCGGTACTGTCTGACTCAGTGTCTGCTAAATACATAAATGTAAACACCTTGGTTTCCTTTGAATGACGGCTGGCTCAAAGACACCATGGCAGTGAGCAGTCATTCAGATGTGGGTCTCTGCCTATCAGGTTTCCCCTTTCAATAGGTGCTTTCAGCATGAAATCTTCCAGGGAGATTGGTGAGCAGGATGCTGGGCTCTATCGTCTTCCTGGTCACATAAATCCAGCACCGATATGATCAGGCCTGAAAGATAACTACAGATCAGTCTGGGGAGAACATTTAAAAAATCATAAATCCTGTTTATTAAATCAGGCCTGTGAAAGGCAGCCGGGGTGGCATGTTATACGACCCTCAGAAGCGATCGACAGCTCCGAACACGTGCCAGACAAGTTGCTAGATATTCGTTAACAGGCTGCCGCAAATTAAGTCTGAAATCTGATGTTATTATACACTTCATCTTCTAGTTATGTTGCAATTTACACAAACTTACCATGCAGCTACAGTAGGGTGTCCCCTGCGGAGTGCCCTGTACTCCCATAACTTGGCTCTGCCCCCCCCTCCCCCCTGACCCGATAAGTGGGTGGATTATGGATGGATGGAAATAAAACATGCAGGTTTCCCCCACTATCTGAAAGCAGGGCATTCCTATGGAGCACTTAGTAAGCCGGAATGGCGTAAAGCAAAAAAGCTATTGACATTCACATTTAATGGGGAATTTTTTTAATCTTCCCAACCTAAAATACCTCACACTGTTCCATTCCATTTGGACTAGTAGTTACCTCCAAACCAAAAAACTATCATACCACATAAAAACCAAAGTAACAATAACATATAGTAAAAGCAGGAATGATATGATAAATCTGCAGTCTATTCAAAGCAGAAATAATGTATGTGATGTGCAGTGCCGTTTCAACTGAATCAATACAGTCGTGTATCATTTAAGGACAGGGATACGTTCTGAGTGTGCTGTAAGGCAATTTCACCATTATGAGAACATCCTGGAGCCTACTTACACGAACTTAGGTGGTAAAGCCCACTACAGACATAGGATATATGGTATAGCCTAAATCACGATAAGTATAGTATAATAAATACATAAAGCAGAATGTGTTATGCTTTTACACGACTGGCAGCACAACAGGTTTGTCTACAGCAGCATTACCACAAACGTGTGAGTTTGCATTTTGCTATGATGTTATGATGGCTACGATGTTGCTAGGCGATAAGAATTTTTCAGCTCTATTATAATCTTACGGGACTGCAGTCGTACATGTGGTCCGCCGTTGAGGGAACATCGTTATGCAGCACAAAGAAGTATCTATGATTTGCTCACTGATAAATAAATGTAAAACACTATTTTTATCTTTCTCTATTTACAGTATAAGAGTGGATTTGTTTCGGTTAATGAAAAGAGGCGCTAATGTACTGTAGGGCTTTCGCAAAAAAGTGTAGTGGTTTAAAGCGAATGTTTGTAAAGCAGGGGGATACATGTACATCATTTGAAACACTATTATTATTTAAATCTAATACTAATAAATGACAAGTAAAAAGTCAAGTCAAGGTATCTTTCATTGTCAGCTTCAGGTGTATCACGCTTGGGGTCTTATACTGAGATAAAATATCATTCTCGTTTGTCATAGTGCAATGAAAAATAAATCACAAATTGAATTTAAAAACTAATGCATATAAACATAATATAGCGTTGCCATTTGAAAACAAGATATTATGATACAAAGAGACAGAGTGTGGGGACAGATTGTGTAAAGATTTTCTATTGAATACTATGGTCAGTGATATTAAACATAATTAATATAATATATCTTCCATAACTGCTTATCCAGTACAGGCTCATACTGTTACCTGGAGCCTAGCTTAAGACGCAGGACATGAGGCAGGGACCACCCTCTCCATGCCTTCTGGAAAGACCCCCTTTAGCCAGCGGAGGCCTAATGGATAGAGATTGCTGGTTTGAATCTCCAACCAGTAAAGTACCACCGAGGGACCCTGAGCAAGGTCCCACCCACATGCACTGCTGAATTAGCTGCCCTGTGCTATGGCATGATTTGGCATATTGGTTACTGTATATGCACAGCACACATTTTGTTGTTGTGTGTCAACAATAACAACTAATCTTTCCCTTTTTCCCTCGTTTTGATCCCCTCTCCTCGCTGCAAACGTACCATCTCTGTCGCTCTGAGATAATGGGCAGCTCCCACATGCTGGGTACTCCCCCAGCTTCATTAATCCTGCTCTCCCCGGAGATTAGCGCTGGGATAGCCGCCGTGTGAAAGCCCGCCCCCCCGCTCCTGACACCATCTGAAGGCACGCTTCCTGCACTAAGAAGTGCCCTCACAGGAACTGGAATCAATTAACCCCGCGGAGCCGCTGAACCGCGTCCACAGGCACTTAACGGGGCTTGTGTCTCAAGCTGCTTTCTTATCCGGCCGTGGAAATGGGGCCAGGAGTCAGCTGCAGTTGGGGTGTTTTCACCATCAAGCCCAGCTCTTCTCTGTGAGGGGTGCTGCTGCACCCACGGAAGCCCGTTAAGGCTCGTGATAAATTCAGAATCACCGGCCTCCTCATTGCTACCGCCGCCAGCCCATAAACGTCATTGGCGCCAACATCTCTTTGATTTCTCTCATTAGTCATTCCAGGGTGATTTTACTTGACATTTTCTTTGCGAAACTATGGTAAATATGTGTACAACTGTTCAGTGTCCTGGTCATAAATCCATTCCTGTTGAATTATTTCAGATTCCTTTTTTAACATTCAGTGTTCAAATATAGGATGACAGTTTTGAGCAGCAGAATTTCCAAAAAAATTATGAAATTGTTTTTAATTGTTAGCAGTGTGTTTTTAGGAGCCCTTTTATGTTTTTGGTGCATTTAACTTTGATGATACGTTCACAGTGGCAGATTGACAGTGACAGCAATGAAGTATTTCGTGTGCAGTCAACATTAATTGGAATAACAGTGATCTTTTGGTTTTAGTGATGATGGGTAATATGGACTGGTAAATGACATAGTATTTTGAGAAAAATAGGAAAAACTTAGAGAAAATTATGGGTCACTTCAATGAGGCCTTTGACGCACAATGTAAATGGGCTTTTAGTGTGGTGTCTCAGCTATCTTCGGGAAAAGTGACGGCGCTCGTCGCTCTGTAACTGTGGCCACTTAGAGCCTTAATGGAGGCTGTCTGATTCCCTCAGCTGTGCGGAATGGACAGGAAACTGTCATCAGAGGCTACACCAGAAAATGTGGGGGTGAAGAAAAAGGATCACAGCATTAAACACCATGTAATTCAGCTCTGCTCTCGGCTGAGGAATCACAACAAAAATACTTAATAAGTGTGGCCCTATCAGCGAGCCTGTAGGAGCACAGCACCAGTGCGGCAGGTCATCAGTGACACACACAGTCGCTTATGCTAACGGCAGTGAACACACACTGTTCACAGAGCTGAGACTCGTGATGCAATACATACCATTATGGGCTTTTACAAATAGGGCAGAAGATTAAGTCAAAATTTGACCAGTCATTCACATTTATTAAAAAAGGAAAAAAAAATAAACACATAAACCTCTTTTTCTTTTAATATGTTTTGCCAAGGGGTGTGTAAGTACATATTTCCATTTGTATTACTGTACAATTCCAGTAGGATGTTTATTGGCAAAAAATCCAGTGAGACGCCCTTGGGAGGAATTGATAAAAGCGAAGCTCTCAGCTCTGCTGTGCAGAAGCAGCAGGCTAAAATGTATTAGAGCTATAGGCTCTGCCAGCTGCTGATGCCTGCCTGGGACAAGTGAGGGGCGACAGTGGGGTGGCTACTGTTTTTTTAGGAACAACAATTCAATTAAATTAATTTTTATATAGCGCCTTAACACAAAAGAGTTAATCCAAGGTGCTTTACATGGATGTGCTGTGACACATTACAACATCATTAGAGAGAGAGTAATGCAGGACGGGAAAAAGGAAGGAAAGAAATAAAAAAAGAACACAAAAGAGGAGAGGAACCAAAAGCTTCCAAGTAAGGAGAAAAGAAACCACTGGGGGTCTAAAGTCAACTGGCTGCCCACCACCCCCCAGGCAAACTAGCATTACTGAAAACAGAAAAGAGTGGACTTGCTTGCTAAAGCGTAGGTATAAGCTGTGATTAAGGATCAAGACAAAGTCCATGAATAAGTCTGTTCTCCACATTGGGCTGTGTAGGGTGGCCAAAGTCCATGAATAAGTCTGTTCTCCACATTGGCCTGTGTAGGGTGGCCAAAGTCCATGAATAAGTCTGTTCTCCACATTGGGCTGTGTAGGGTGGCCTGGGTAGGAAGGCTGCACCCACGATGATACAGTTTGTAGGTCCCATTCACAATGTCACCCCTCCATGGTGCTGAAGCAGGACTCCAGCTCAGATGGTGCACACCAAGGGAACCATCTGGACATACAGAACATGGATGGTCAGAATATGAATAGATACATTAATGCACAAGTATAGTAATTAAAAATGATATGAACAGAATGCATATCTTAGCTCAACACCTTACAAAGGACCTGAGTGTGTATGTTCACAAGTGCTCTCTGTGAGTGTTTGCGTCTGTGTGGCTACGTCAGTTAGCACTGCAAACAAAACATTAGTTACTGCTCCAAACTGTACTGGCAGATACTCTCTGGAGCATGAAGCTTTCTTCGGTAATAGCCGAGGGTCCCCTGATTGTGGTTGACACCTCCCAGACACGGGCGGTGGTGCAGATGGAAAAAGACAAAGACTTGTTCTAATCTTGTATGGGACAAAGGTATGGATGTAAGCGACCAAGAATACTTGGGGAAGGGAACACAACAGTGTTGGGCTGCATCTCGGTGGGGGGTAACCCCCGATCATTTATAAAAGGTAAATGCTGTCAGCGGACTGGGTCTAGAAAGCCTCACGCTGCGTCTGTGATTTACGAGTTGGGTGCTCAGCTATAAATCATTGAAGGCCTTTGCGTCCAGCGGCGGGTCATGCCGACACTGCACATATCTTTTGGAGCCCCGTAATGGCTAACAACTCTCCCCCTGCCTTTCCTCGCACTGGACGCGCATCCGGACTGCAACAGAGGTGCACCCCAAAATTCAGCTGTACTGTGCCAAACATTACCCCAATTTTCTCGTTAAGTATGTGCCCAGTAACATGGCTATACACATGCGGAACACAGTCCAGTCAAACATAGATACATATTTCATTGTACAGATTTAAGGGTGTTTATAGTGAATGTTCTGAAGCATCCATCTGAGCATCGTGACATTAGAATGGTGGAGGAGTTTGCCTGTTTCATTGACCCAGAAAGCAGTTTGATCTCCTGGTATGGAATCCCTTGGCAAAAAGGCCAGAGGGGACAAAGACCCCATGAGTGCTCTAACCAGAACATGGCTGCTGTTACTAGGATGTGCCTCAGGAGGCCAGGGGGTGGCGTGTGCCCACAAGCACCTGGTTACTGCACTCCCCACATAACCTCTCTTGGCTCAGCCTGAAATGCGTGTGCGGACCCATCTTGTGGGCTGACCACCTGCAAGGTGACAAGTGGGGTCAGGTGCAGCAAGGTGCAAGCATGAATGGGAAGGACCCAGACAGATCTGACCTTGGCAATGGACACTGGCTTTGAGAATGTGAAGTGTATCCTTCCTTGTGGGGAAGAAATTTGAGCTGGGAGGGAGGAAAAACGTGGACTGTCTCGGGGGTCCTCGAGGACTAGGTTGGGATTGTGGAC
Source organism: Pollimyrus isidori (assembly GCA_019775955.2). Lineage (NCBI taxonomy): Eukaryota > Metazoa > Chordata > Actinopteri > Osteoglossiformes > Mormyridae > Pollimyrus > Pollimyrus isidori. The sequence continues at coordinate 7,523,254 of JABFDZ020000043.1, forward strand.
TGTGGACAGGGAGTTGAGAGGGAACACTCCATCCCTGGCAAAGATCGTGACTGTTTGGCATGGAGCCAGGAGGGAGCAAAACGTGGCTTGCCTGAGGGTCCGTGAAGACTGGGTTGGGAAACACTGAACTAGACTCAACCTTTCCTCTATCAAACTTCTCCACTGAGTCCCTCCTACTCTGTAGTAACCCATGGTGAAAGACCTCAGGTAGCTACAGAGATACAACTTTCAGGGTGAGTGTGATCCAAGAGGAATTTTTCACGGTAAAGATAACTGCCTTTGTGTGACTGGAGTTGTGGAGAGGAAACCCTGACTGTAGTGTGTCGGTATTTACTCAAGCTTCTTGGAGAATGTACATGAGGTAAGCTTACCTTATGACAACTCTGTGATCCTACAGGGACACTTCAACATATTCATTGTGAATGAGGAAGATACATGGAGGAGCGTGACTGGGGAGAATGACCTGGATCTAAGCATGAATGGTAAACTGTTATTGGACTTCTGCTCAGCTATGGACTGTCTATAATAAACACCCCACACAAATTTGCTCACAAGTTCACTGGGTACCAGAGCACCTGTGGTAAAAAGTCTGTTTCTGTTTGTGTCTTCTGTGTCAAGATGTGTGTTTTGGATGCTTAGGTGAAGAGAAAAGTAGATCTGTCAACCAATCTCCACTTGGTGGTGAGTTGTGTTTGGTACGTGAGGTGGAGGCCAGATGAACCAGAATAATCTAGTTGAGAAGTCACAGTTTTCTAAGATTTCTTGACTGATATGGAACCCTGATGTGGTATGTAATTAATTCAACCTTCAGAATAACTACAGTGACCGCAAAGAACTCTGTTCAGAAGGAAGTTGAGACCTCTCAACTTAGGTTTCCTGAGACAGCTGAACAATACCAACTGGGCAGAATAGCAGTAATGGAGCTATATAGGGTGGCAACTGAGAGAGGCGGCTCTAATTCAGCATTCACAGGTGGTAGCAATACTTATACATTCACAAGAACAAGCAGGTTGGTTCACAAATCAGAAAAGTTAAAAAAGATCTTGTACATTCTATGCTATTTTTACAGCAACATAAATTTCCCCTGGGAAACTCTTGTCTTCCTCTGCGTCTGCAGTTGCAGTAGCCCTAAAGCCACACTACACACGACATTACTGGTGGTTTGGGGGGAGGAGTACACTGGAACTGACCTCTCTGATCTCATTGTCAGCGTCATCCATCGTGAAACAGGTACCTCAAGGACACTTTGCTGGCATAGTAGCTGTTTAAAGGTTAAAACATGGCCGAGTGTTACACAGACGTGTATAAGATGAGGCTTGGATCCCATGTTCTCTGTAGAGTCTGTACATCCATCTATCATTCAACCGCTTATCCTGAACAGGGTCACGGCGGAGTCTGGAGCTTACCCAAGACAGCTCAGCATACAAGGCAGGGGTCCGCCTTGAATGGGACGTCAGTCCATCGCAGGACACACACACATTCATACACTATGGCCAATTCAGAAAAGCCAGTCAGCCTGGCAGTATGTATTTGGATTGTGACAGGAAACTGTAGTACCAAGAGGAAACTCCTGCCAAAATCCACTCACAGATAGTGGCAGCAACATTCCAAGACCCAACCCTAGAGATCTGAGGCAACAGTGCTACTCCCTGGGACTCTGGCCGAGGATCGGATGCGATTGGATGTCTCTGGGTGCTCTCTGCTGTGGTTGTGCCACCAGTAAACATGGTGGGGCCGGCTGTGCTTCCAAGTGCTCATTGTGCTTTAGTTTGATTACCTTCTTCTGATGCTAGGCCATGCAGTTTATTATAGAGCTCTTATGTCTTCACTTGTGTCTTAGTCTAGTAGCTACCATACATCAGTTGGCTCCCTGACAGCAGTATACTTGTGGTTACTTACACGACATCACTTTGTTTAGAAGAATCTACTAAATAAACCCTGTTATCTGTGCAGATTTGTACAGATTTGTGCCCCTCACTGTGATGCATCATGCCTCCAATCTGCCAGGCTGCTTTTATATAGATGCATGTACTGGTCCTACATTCATTTCCTCCAATTGAATATTTAAATTGAACTTTTTATGCTACTTACAGGCATAGATTACTTCTGTCTGACTCATTATACTGCTGGGATGGAGTTTCCCTACAGTACTTGCCTTGGCCTCCATAACTATTTTAAGTGACTTTTAAAGATGTCTTCTTGTATGTTGAGGTGAAGCAGGCAGGCTATCCCTGTATCCTGGGGTGTGGGCGGGGGGAGGTTACCAGCTTCCTAATTTCCATTTTTTCCCCATAGTATATGTGACAAAAAGTCGTTGACCAGAACAAATTAGTAGCCCTGGCTCTGTTGTAACATGGGAAGTCCGGGGGCAAAGTGAACTCATGGACTCGCGTTCCATGGAGGTCCTGCTCGTCAGCAGAGAGGCAGCCATAGGCGTAGTGGAGAAGGTGAAGGCAGCACTGCTAAATGAGAGTGGTGCCTGTGCTACTTTAACGCCACCTGGGAGGTGAGGGGTGGCAGCTGGTCACACAAAATCACCAAAAAAAACATCCAGGAAAGGGGCCTCATTGTCTTCTGTGAGCTGGAGCAATCTCCTGCTCGCCCTGGGGTCTTTCTGCACCCCGCGTATAAATAGCAACCAACAAAAGAGACAGTGATCACAGTGGGGGTCCACTGATATGTACTATGCCGCTGCAATACTTTATAAAGGTGGTGATGATGAAGAAAGGCAGAATATATGTAGGCATCTATTTTGATAAGGGTGTTATATGGAAACACGCTGGATTGAACAGTGCTCTCACTCTAACGGGGTAACACTCTGCAGTTTTACAGGCACGCTGCTCTATGGAGCGGCCTGGGAAAACAGAAAATAGAGGGAAGTGGGGAGATAATAGGAATGCAGAACTGAAATGATCATGCCTTTGCTTTTTATATCTTTCCACTTCCATAACAGCCTGCTCTGTAGTTAATGTGGAAATGCAGTGGGACCATTTTTTTGTAATATTTTATAATGGATGGCAATGCAAAAAGTGCCATCGATTTATTTTACCTCTGCGTGAATCTGTTTGATTTTTTTTTTATGGTAAGTGTGTGCATTTGTAATCACCCTCCTCTAGCAGCGGGGGGGATGCTCCCATCATGTATTGTTTTCTTCATCTGTTATTTTATGGCCTGTAGCTAATTACATCCCGCCGTTCTTTGCGAAGGCCCCCGTGGCACCATAACGGGAGGAGCGAGACCGGCACCCGGAATGGGGGAGCGGAAGCATGGGAGGAGAAAATTCACGGGCCCCGACGGTTTTCCGCCACGCTCAAACAAATGCCCTGCAGTGGCTGGACGCCTCCTAACAACAAGAAATCAAATTTCAAAATATGGCAGAGAAGACGGGTGAGGAAGCGCACAAGGCGTGGATTCGGGTGCCGAGGGAGATACCAGGCATTAATTACCGAATCCGTGGACGTCATGACAAATCAACACGGCCTATGGCAGAATCCAGAGTGTGGACCAGCACATCACTGGGAGACTCAGCTCAGCACGTCCAAGGAAGCGGCCTGCGAGCCCAGCCAAAGTCTCAAGGTGGAGACAAGGCTGCAGGGAGGCAAGTGACTTTTGCTCATACAAGCTAACCACACATACACAGGTATGATTAGTATCTGCCGATTGGGCATGACAGGTCACAACCGCATCAGCCTGCTAGGAAACAAATGTTTCAAACGAACCACCTAAGGATTTGGCCTGCAAGTCACGTGACACTCTACTGTTGCAGTACCGTGTTGCCAGGGATGGTGCAGGTCCCTTTTGGTCACCTCAGCCTCAGTGTGGCCCAAGCTCTATGCGAGGCCTGGGGGGTGAAGCAGACGACACAGTGGGTAGAGCAAGACGGCCTCAGAGATATTAAAGCACTTGAGTATTTTATGTTCAGCCTGGGGTTTAGTAGAGCTGACTGGGGTCCTGAAATTATTTAAACCACCCACCGTCTAAATAAACACATTTACTGAGTCTTCTTTAAAAATCATCTGAGATTTCAAAGCTACCTCCTAGGCTTTCGGAAGCAGAGGACACTGAAGAAAAAGGTTTTCAGTAGGAGCGAGGGGGAAAAAACATACTGGAGAGGAAAAAGGTTCTCAGTGGTGAAGGGAAAACATGCAGTCAGCTATAGAGATAGACTCCACACTCACAGCTGGAAAGATTTAACTGGCTGTTTTAAAATAGGCCAGTGTTTACCATGTGCTTTTGAGTTACGTGAAATGTTTTTCAGGATATGCAAAACACCGTTTGGCGTCCACCTATTTTTTAAGAGTGGACAGATCTCTGATGAAGGGGCCCGGGGCACAACCTCGTAACCCTAAGACTGCTGGGTGAAGATTCCCAAAGGACCGCCGTTGTACTCCTCAACCACCAGAGCGGTCCCAATCAAATATTCAGATGATAATTCAACTGAACTGTCAGCTGCATTCACTGAGGCTGTTAGCATAGCAAGATATGTCAGGTTGTGGAATGAAACGTTTCTGTCCTTGTCATGCGCTGGGTGTTTATTGATGAGCGTTGATGACCTGGTCTCCCAGACCCTTAAGGGCTACTGCACTTTAAAGCAATGTCCCTGCAGGCCTGCCCAAAACAACAGCTGTTGCTAAGGCCCCTGGGCGATCTGGCAGCATTCAGACCCGGTGTTCGAAAAACAAGGTGAGTCAAGACCTTTAAACAGCGCTGTGCTACTCAGCCGCTCTCCGCCGCCCTGTGCAGCCAGACAGCCTGCTTCACGGGTCTGTGCCTCTAAAGGGGGGGTGGGGGGAAGGCACAAGGCACAGAAAAATAAGGTGCTCTGCTGGTTTGCTGTGGGATGGCAAGGCCTTGCCTGTGTTAGCGGCTGGATGCTGAGCCAGAAAGGGACGCCATCATTGCCGGTTGGCTGGTCCCTCAGACACGGTCCCTGGCTCCTCCCTAGGACCATACCGCCCTGTCGTTTGCTCACTTACTCATCTTTTGACTCGTCTTTTGTCCATCATGATGGTAAACACTCTTTGAGCCAACGGTGCAAGCTGCAGGTGATTTCTGTGGCTCAGGGGCTTTAGGGCAGATAAGTCTCTTAGTGGCAGCCGTAAGCCATCTCTTTGCCGTAAGTATGTTTCTGCGTGCTTTTTCATTAGCAACCGAAGAGGATTCTGCAGAGTTATATAATCTCTCAGAAATGAACCACACACAATTTTTAACCAAGGCCAATATTTTTAACTTCTTCTCACTTTTAAAGAGCAAAATTCAGTATTTATTTGCAAATAACAAACACTGTACAACTTTATGATGATAGTTTTTGTTATCATCATATAATGTTCGGGGGGCGGCATGGTGGTGCAGCACTGTTGCCTCACACCTCTGGGACCCGTGTTCTGGTCCCTGCCTGGTTTCATGTGTGTGGAGTTTGCATGTTCTCCCCGTGTTGTCGTGGGTTTCCTCCAGGTACTCCGGTTTCCCCCCACAGTCCAAAAACATGCTGAGGCTGATTGGAGTTGTCAAATTGTCCGTTGGTGTGCATGTGTGCGTGACTGGTGTGTGATTGACTGGTGTGTGAGTGTGCCCTGCGATAGGCTGGCCCCCCATCCAGGGTTGTTCCCTGCCTCGTGCCCGTTGCTTCCGGGATAGGCTCCGGACCCACCGCGACCCAGTAGGATAAGCGGTTTGGAGAATGGATGGATGGATATAATGTTCGTCGTTAATATATATTAAAGCAGTTAAGGTATAAGTTATATGAATAACGGTAGATGGTCCAAAACGTGTCAATGATAATATTTCAAGATGAGGCATAATTTTGGAAGTGTTACGCAGGCTACCCCAAATGTTTCAATTGTAAGAAACAGAGGGATTAAGAAGTGAGATTCTGTGTCAGTGATATAGCGGTGGAATCTGTGAAATGCAAGAAAAAAGGAACAGGAGAGTTTGCCTGAAAATTAATATGTCTTTTTTTACTTGGAAATGAGTTTATCGAAGCTGTTGGTGGGTCTGGTTTCACTGGACCACTGTTCGATTGACCTTGCTTTAGCTGTGAGGGTCAGACCTGAATCACATGTTGGCAACGGTGACCTTAAGTGAGTCATGGATGGCGACCGCTGAGCTGCAGTGAGTCACAGAGAGAGACGCCCCCTGGCAAATGGGCTGCATTGGAAGATTAGAAGTGTGTTGTGGTGAGAAGGCCACTGAAAAAGTGTGTCAGCAGTGGTGGGTGATGTTTCCCATGCACGGGGCCCTGAAATAGGACACCTCCAAATCTCCCCACCCCCACTCCACCCCCGGGTACATGTGTGCTGATACGACCATCATATAAAAACATAAGAACATAAGAACTATACAAATGAGAGGAGGCCATTTGCCCCATCAAGCTCGCTTAGGGAGAACTTAACTAATAGCTCAGAGTTGTTAAAATCTTATCTAGCTCTGATTTAAAGGAGCCCAAGGATTCAGCTT
>JABFDZ020000043.1:7529809-7540743 GCA_019775955.2 Pollimyrus isidori
GGTCGCTATAGTTCCTAAAATACCTGTCGCTTTGAGTTTAAGTAGGAGCCTCTTATGGGGGACAACATCAAAAGCCTTTTGGAAATCTAAGTAAATGATATCATAGGCCTTCTTATCGTCGACTTCCTGAGTAGCTTCCTCAAAAAACTCCAACAGATGAGTGTGCTGATACGGTCCTCTTATGTGTGCTGTAAATTACAAACATGGAGTGTTTTTTTGTGTGACGTGGGGTCACCAGGTGACAAAGGGAGGACATGCTGTCATTTGGAGGAGAAGGACAGGAGATGCTCCAAGAGACAAGTGACCGAATACTCCTAAACACAGTTGGGCTTTAGTAAACATCTAAGTACGTGAGATGGAAAATTATGCAAGTCAGTGTACATGAGCACAGATTATAATATTAATAATTATTATAATTAAGTACTCTTTGAAATATCAAGTACTGAGTCACAATAAAATTAAGCATGGACTAATGGACCTTCTCTGGATGAGCTCCAAGAACCACTTCATCATAGAGCTACCATAGGATGCAACTGTCTATTTCCTTCGCTGGCTTGTTAGCTTCGGAAGTACATGGACAGGTGAAGACTGGCTAAGGGAGACTAGCCTTAAATAACCCGGTTAGGGGATTTGATCTGTCGGTGCGTTTGGCTTATTCTAGCTCCCAGACATCATGGCTGCTAAATCGCTTATTTGCCATTTATAAATCCTTGCTTGTGGCATCACAATTTCTTTCTTTGACATATCAAGCATCAAGCCATTTATATTTGTGTGACACAGTTTCACCAAAGGCATAGTTTACAAAACACCCTATAAGTACTTACACAGAAGACTCTCCTATTAAAGAGCAAAGAGACCCTTTCAGATTTTAGGCTCAGATCTGAAATACTGGCTTCTAAGATAAGTCATTAGCTACTAGTGGGGTCACCACCTAATCCACGTCAGAAAAGACATTTTGGGCCAGAAAAGGATTTGTAAACTACCATTTCAATTAAAAGGACTGGGATTTCACTTAAGCACTGAGTTCTTGCTGTGTACTGATTGGTCAGTCTGCTATAATCACTATGCCACTAATGTTAATGTGACACAGCTGGATGAATCTTTTGATCAAGGAAAAAAAACAGTCAAAGCAGACAAAGAACTGAAATATAGTCAAGCACAGGTTTGTACAACCGGAAGTTGCTGAAAGTGTCCTCCCTGACATGGGTTAGGTGGTAACCTTATGTATAACAATGTTTCCCAACCCAATCTTTGGTAACCCTTAGATAGTCTACATTTTTGTTTCCTCCTAACTCCCAAAAACATGGACCATTGGGCAGGGAGCTGGGAGACTATCTGGGGGTCGCCGAAGACTGGTCTGGGAAACAGTGTTCTACATACAGTTAGCACCTAATGCATGTCAGGAACTTTGAGCTACTTAAAGTTTCACAAACTGCTTTAAAACTGAAAGGTAGTAAATGCCAGCTGACCCTTCATGGAGTGACCCCCTGTCAGCATTTAAACAGTGTCAGCTGGGTGGACTGCAGGGCAATAACAGGGAGTTTGAAGCATGTGCTCTGGGAAAAGGTTGCTGTTTCTTCTAGATGTCTGCCTTACCACATTTACTTTATGGTGGTTATTCCTGGCTATTATTGATAATTACTTGTGTCTTTCCTTTTGGTGTAAATTTATTTGTAAAGCATTTTATTTGCCTTAGACTTTGTCAGGGTACTGCAAGTGCTGTAAAACGTCCAATGAGCCTCCTTGTTATGGCTAAACTTGTGATAGGGACCAACTTCACACATTTTGGTGTGGTGGGGCAGTATTAGTGGTACCAGCAGGATCATTTCTTGTTTTATTTTGGCGTTTTCACCTTTTCTCTGCATTGTTACCCATATCACACCGCAAACACCCTGCACAGAAATGTGTTCTTTGCTTGCACCAAAAATAAAGTATTTGTGTTGAGGGGATTGTATAGCGACTTCCCAGGATTCCTCTAATAGCCTCCTGTAAACCTGTCAGGCTTCTGTCAGTGGCTGGAAATGCAGGATTGCCTGACCTTTTTGAGGTCAAAAGGCCTCAAATTGATGTCCTCAGCAAAAAAAAAATAAAAAAATAAAATAAAATTGTGCCTGAACAGTTTGAAGATTATTGTGATTAGGTTACCAAAACATTCAGACAGAAAACTAAATTAAGTTTACCAGAACATTAAAGTTAAACATTAATATAACCTCACTAAAATAACTCACACAAACATTCTCTGAATGCTCTACTTACTATTTGTAATTTTAATTAAAGGAACACCAAAAATTAACAAAGGAAAGTGTTTCCAAATGGTAGCACTGTGAGCAAATGGTTGACATGTCCCGGGTGCATGGAAGATGGGCAGTGTTAGCAGGTCAGACCTTATTCCTGAGACATCTGGTGGAGTGGGAGTGGTGCAGACAGTTTGTCTTTTGAAACAGCTGCATCCCACCTGGGGTGTTTAACCTGTCACCCCCCCAGGCAGCAAGCCAGCTACAAGTCCTCAGTGCCCTGGCACTGCTGCCCTGCCCCTAGAGATGGCCAATCAGCCCTGAACAGCACTGATGCGGGGGAAAGGGAGAATTACAGAAGGTGAAACCGAAAAACATTCACATGGCCTTTCACGTGTGCCTCAGAAGCTGTGGGACGTGTCCCCAGAGGCAGATCTCTGCTCTGCGAGGTGGCGAGTAGGAGGTTCAGGCGTAGGGCTGGTGATGCGGTAACCTTGGTGACCGTGACCATGGCGGGTGCATCAGTCACATATACTTAATGTATTCCACGGTCACACAGCGGAACACGAGTGGCAACGCTGGGCTAAGAATACGGGCCCCTGGGGACAGGCATGCTGGGTAAGATACACACACCTAGGTCAAGGAAAGGGACGAGGAAGCCCAATTCCACTGACGGAGAGGCGATTCTTACAAATGAGAATGTTTATGTAAAACTTACCAGTAAACATGAAAAGAAGATTTATTGAAATAATGGATGACCAGAGGTGGACGTTTCAGGCCTATGAAGTAAAAATCCAAACCAGGATTTTCTTTCATCCAGCCAGTTGATCATAAAGAGTCACAGTCACAGTGAGTCACAGTCACACAGAGTACTGAACTGACTGGTTGAAACAAAATCTTGGTCTGGATTTTTACTGAAATGCCCACCTCTGTGGATGACAAAAAGGATCTTAAATAATGAAGCAGAGAAATACACACAGAATGAGTGTTTTCAAGTGAAATGTGGTTTATAAATTTAGCTTTTAACATGAAGGCAAATAGTGGCACTGGTGTTGGAGCCTACAGAGCCTCTCCGAACCTACCTGTTAAAAGCTCTCCTCTCCTAACTTGCCTCCAGTGCTCACACAGGCAACGTAAATGATATATGTAAATTAGGGTAGAATAATAAGTGTGAATCTGAATTATTTTGATTTATGGATGGGCCGGTATTGCTGTCTATTTTCCATATTTAGTCATCTGTACTGCTGTGCTTGATATTAGATGTGTGTATGAATCCCAGGTCCCATTTAATAATAATAGATATATGACCCCGATGTATAAATGCAATTTTCCTGTTCACTAGGGACCAAGAAAGAAATTGAGTACTTTATTGTATATGTGGATGTGCAGGTGTTTTTTTCAGCAATGTTATGCTGCAGCTGGTGAATTAGGCTAATGTAATGTGTTAGGCTGTGGAATTATATTTAATTATAAAATGCACTGTGCGCCGTGAAATAAAAAACAAAAACTGTGAGGATACATAGTATTTGGAGAATTGGATTCATCGTTTGATGAAATGTTCTAAAGCACCCAAGGAAAAGTGGAAGTTATCAAGCACTCAGCAAAGTCGTAGCAGTTGTAGTGGCTCTTTGGATACAGAAGCGATGGGGAATCGGGGTCTGACAGTGACCGGGAACCTGAAGAGGCCTTCTGAGATGTCAGAGAAGTTTCCTGAAAAGAAAGACGAGCACGAAAGCACGGGCCAAGGTTCCATTTCACCCCCAAACCTTATTTTTAGGTCCCTCAAAATAGTAATTTCAACATACCCCCATCCATTTTTAGGGCATGTAAACATGTATACAAGTGCAATCTCAAATTTACCATGAATTTCCTTAACCCAATCAGTGGATGGGTTATATATTATATGGCTTTTTAAGAGGAGGGATGGTGTCTTTTAAGGTTCTGTCTTGACATGCAAGAGGTTTATAAACTATAAAAATACAAACAGAAGATGGATTCCTTAACAGCAAGCAGATATATAAATGGCGGTGCCAAACTAGCACCCCAAAAATGCACCACCCCGATTTGCAGAAGGTCTCTCTGTACAGCAAATTCTTTCCCTCTATCTCAGCCTAGCTGGCTCTTTATCTCACAGACTCCAGTCATTCCATTCAGTCCCAGCTGGGCCTCATTATATTGGACATTTGCATCAGCTTTGTATCCAGGCTCATGCAGCCATGCGCCCCGGCGCCCCCCCACCCCATCTCACGCATCCAACATGCATCCCCAGTCTGAGCCGGCACGTCTTTTTGTTCTAGTCGACCGAAATAGATGTTTTCCCCCATCATGAAAGGTGCAGGCGGAGCTGCTGTTGCTATTTCTTAAATAATACAGTTAGCGATAAATACATTTGGACATAATGGGAATTAACCAATAAAGAGGATTGATCCCCCAGTGATATAATTCTGTACTAGAGCACAGCAGCGGAACTGACTGGGCCAAAGCCTACAATTTGGTTATTTATAAGTGTTGCTCTTTATCTCTACGCATATCGAATTTGCTCTGTCACACATATGGGCTCCTAATGGCCCTGATGTTTGGAGTGAGACCAGTTATAAGCCAAAGGAGGTAATTTATTGGCAACTATATTAATCATCATATTTAATGTGAGCATGATACTAAGGACACATTTATGAAAAGAATAGTGGCCAGACTGGAACAGCGTTAATGCAAGCTGAGCAAAGCACAGCAAACTGTGAGGCGTCAGTCTGGTTGGACCAAAGTCAATAAGAAAGCAGCGGAAAGATCCTCGCCAAAGAGAAAGCGTAGCTACCTTGATAATGGCCATCCGGAGGTGACTGAAGTGATTACTCTGAGAAGGGCAGCCTTTGCTAATGGCTGGAGAGAGAAAGGAGAGAACGGGGAGTTTAAAAGACCAGCTTTTTCCTCGAGTCTGTTAGCGTAACTGTGAGAAGCCTGTGCTGTCAATTCACCCCCAGTTTAGCATCTGATTCCAGGGATTTATGGTTCATTGTAGAGTCCTTTCACATTTTTTTAAACGCTCCTTGTGGTCATTGTCAGAACCTGACTTCACAGTCTGCAACAATGCATTTGTGTTAATAGTATGTTTATCATTTTCATCATGCGGAGGCTGCCAGCCCCCACCCCCCCACCCCCCATCGTTATAAGTCAATGTCTTAGCAATCAGTACAGCAGCCAACTGGCACCTGAGTGACTGTTTCCAAAATGCAGGCTGCCTGGAGCGTCATGCACAGGCCATTTTGGAGAACCTGAGGATGGATTTGATTAATCAAGATTTAGTGAGCACATTTGGACTTATATAATTACGCTGAGTGACTGTTACGGATCTCAAATCAATACTCCCTGGATATTGCCCTCTCAGATGGAGGCCCTCATCTGTTACAGATTTTGTACAGGCAGAGTCCCCAGGTTACAAATGAAATCACAAAATTATAATTATAGTGTAATTATAAAAGTCAGTACATTCGGGACTGAATTGTACCTATAGCCAACATATCACTAAAGCCCTGCAACATTATCTCGAGTGTCACAAAGCAGTGTGTGCCTTTGTTATTACAAACCATTGTATTCTAAACCTAAGGAATATGGATATCAGTGTGTTTCCTGGAAACGAATACTCTGCAGAAAACACATCTTCTGTGTCTTTTCCATTTGTTCTGAGTGCTTTTCTAGGTGTGGGGAAAGACCAGCTTGATGAAGCCATTACCCGTGTCGCCTTGTGGTTCCTGTGCGTAGGTGCTGACTGCAGCATGCAGGAATCCCCGTCCTCGCTGGGTATGTGCTCCAGGCAGCTGCTTATAAAGACTGGCTTACTGTAATGTACATGCTGGGGGTGTGAGGAGAGGAGGAACACCCCCCTCATATGGCCGCTCTCTGGATCAGTGTTACCCCAGCTGATCCTCGTTTGTAGCTGTTTGTCTTTTGGGGTTTGCAGCATTTAAGCCCTGAGCCCAGTTTGCCTCTGACTCTCCTGGCAATGTCAGAATAGCAATTTTCCTTCTTGATCATCATGTCCCCTGCGTGTGTGTTTTATTACAGCCAGTACCCACCCCCTCCTACCTCACTCCCTAAGCCTTACCTCCGTGTTCCCCCTAAAATGATTCAAGATGCAAAGGATTTTTATCCTCAGCCCAGCCATATACATGCATACAGACAATTATCTCTGCATGTATCATCTCCCTGAACCTCACAGAGGTTGGTAAAACAATATATTACAACATGCTAACACCCACACGTTGACTAGAGCAGTGTTTCTTCCTGAAGCTCATAACTAAGTCATAACTAAGAATATTGATTTCATTGAAATGAATAGGCCCATAATGACCTCTGGTTACAACCAAGGTATCCCGAAGAGCTTCTCAGAATGCAAAGCTTTGAAGCAGATGAGCTGCAGCAGTATAAGACCACACTGAGTGCCACTCCTGTCAGCCAAAGTAAAGCTACAGTGGACCCAAAATCGAACAATGAAAGATTGGAGAAACGTTGCCTAGTCAGAAGAATCTCAGTGGTCGGGTCAGTGTAAACTTGGTGTAAATATGAAAGCATGGATCCATCCCACCTTGTATTAAGAATTCAGGCTGCTGGTGTAATGGTGTGGGGGATATTTTCTCAGCATGCTTTGGGGCCCTTAGTACTGAATGATTACCTGAGCATTGTTGCTGATCACTGTACCCAGCTTCTAATAGCAACTTCCAGCAGGATAACACGCCACAAAGTTCATATAATCTCAAGTCTCTGGTTTCCTGAGCATGCTGTACTCAGAGGGGCTCCACAGTCATCAGATTCCAATATAATCGAGCACCTATCTGATGTGGTGGTACGGGAGATTCAACTGAAGGTGCAGCCAACAAGTCTGCAGCAAATGCATGATGTTGTCATGTTACCATGGAGCAAAGTCTGTAAGGAATGTTTCAAGCACCTTGTTGAATCTATGCCCTGTAGAATTAAGGTAGTTCTGAAAGCAAAAGGGCGTCCAACCTGGTACTAACAAAGTATACCTAACAAAATGGCCAGTGAGAATACTGTGCAACATAAAATGCAAAAAGGCCATGAGGGTAAGACATGACAACACAAGAACTGAATTTAAAAGTACAGACAGTGCAGTACAAATGTTATTAAGGTGATCATATTTATAATATTAAAAGTCGGGTCTTTCTCAGCCATCCCTTGTGTCACATGGTTCTGTGCTTTATCTGACCCTAAATGCCCCTAACCCTGAATAACCCTGAATATCATTACTCGACTGGAGTATGTCTGGAGGACTAGGTAGCGCTCAATATTTTCAAACTTGAAACTGTGAGAGGTTTACAGAACAGCAAGCCCAGAAAAAATCAGCATTGCTTCTTTAATAGTTATGTCCCATATAATTTGTATACCAGGTCCCTATCGTTCATACAGTTTCTAGTTATGGAACGCAAATTCCTGTCATTCTTGGCATTCAAGATAAAACTAGCATAGTTTGTTTTAGCTCCATATTACATTTCTCTTTTGCTGTTTGTCCCAATTAATGCCCTCAATTCACTTAGACATTTTGGTAGAGACTAGTTATGAGCCAGAGGAGCTGTTTACTCCCAGCTATATTAATCATCACGTTTAATCTTAATGTGCTATTAAAGGCACATTTGTTGAAAAATGCCAGCAGTAGCAGAAAGAGCTGAAGCTCCAGAAGACCACAGTGTCCTGCTAGCATAATTTTTCCCACCCGCCTTACATATTGAGCCAAAGTCACGCGTGAAGCAGGATGTTCTACACTGGTGTGTTCAGCCAGACAAGCAGTATCTGAGAAAAGGTTTCCGGTATTTTACTCGCAATTTGGGTTATTCACCCTATTATATTATGATTATTTTCTTTTTTGCTATATTTAATTTTTTTAAATGTAAAAATAGATTTTAAATGTTATGTACAATGTTGAGAATTGTACGGCATATTGGCTTTGTGGTTCACACCTGCAGGGTCGTGGATTTGAATCCCGCCTCCCCTCTATGTTTGTGGAGTTTGCATGTTCTTTCACTGATGCTTGGGCTTCCACCCATAGTCCAAAAATGTGGGAGCAGGTGAGCTGGTGTCTTTAAATAGCCAATTGTGTATGTGCCCTGAGATGGGCTGGCATCCTATCTGGGATGTGCTCGTGCCCCGTGCTGCCTGGGATGGGCTCCAGGCCCCCCATCACTCTGTTCAGGATAAATGGATGGAAGCAGTTCTGTTGTTGTAGTTAAACATGCTAAATGTCTGATACATCTCCAGGACTTCATGGTCCAATGCACTGCATGCACGTGCTTACAGGAATTCCTCCGCGTCCCGATCTGGTCCCTCAACCAGCCATGCTGAGCACAGAGGAATCCTTTATGGAAGAGTCATCTTATGATTCTTCCCCAGTACCAGAAAAGGCAGGAAGGTATGACCTTCAGGCTGAAGGCTGTAGCTGACAGGGAGGGATGCATGTGAGCGTGATGTTCTGACATCTGTAAGAAAGACGGTGATGGGAACAGCTGCAGTATTTCTACAGCAAACAGGCTTCTGACTGTAGCAATAGCTGCTGAGCCATAACAAGAGCACAGATGCTCTCGACCCAGCGATACATAATGAAACCTAATCCGCAGAATCTGCTTAACACATTCGGCTGCATTTATCCGCTGTAGGACGGCCTGGGTGTATTTGGGACATGGCGTGTGAGCTGTGGCCGGCTAAGTCGTGTCACCGCCAAGCACACAAACAGACACATCTTTTCTGTTAGGGTCCGAGTGTAACACGATGATGTGTTTCTGCTCACTCTCCCAGCTGACGGCCGGTATGTCGAGTCGGATCCACCACAGTCATGTTTGCTTGGAGATGAGAGATCAGAGTTGTTTTAGTGGGAGTAGACAGGGCTATGGATCCCTTGCATAATGTTAGCCCTCAGTTTGGAGGTCACGCGAGAGTAATTATTAACACAACATTAGTGTCGGCCTGCTTCTGGGTAAGATGCCTTTCAAACATTGAAAGAAGCAACAGCACATTTTCCAGATGCTAATCTGAGAGCTCTCTTGAGTTACAAAGTTGACATTTTGGTCCTCGCCCCCAACCTGAATGCTGGTGACTTGTATTTCATCCTCTTCCTGGCATTTCTGTCTGTTGTTTAGTTCAGCTTGCTCCTGTCATTAGCGTGAAGGATTTCATCTTATCACTGTGTGCCTTTCACACCTGGTGTGTCAGTTTTAGTGCCACAAAGATGAGGCAGCAGAGAATTTGTTTCCCAGGTAAAGGTAGGTGAAAGGTCAAGTATGAGCTGTAAAACTATAAATGAATTTTGTTCCAGTTTTCCATTCCACACCACTGTAAGTCCTTACCCACAATTTTTTATTGGTGACAGTGGTAACCTGGCAGCTCTGTGTTGATGAACACACAGAATTCTCCGGAAGCACTGTTCTGCTGTCTCAAGTAGGCCTATCATCTGCCTATGCTGGAGACTTAAAGATGTGTCTCATTTTACATTTTATATACTTTTATAAACAATTTAATTGAAAGGGAAGCACATGTTTTAGTAAGCATGGGGAGACGGTTCCTGCAGCAAATGGGAGGAGAGAGTCTTCCTCAAGGGTCCAGGGAGTGGTTGTAGGGGTGACATATTAACTCTATTCCCAGGCAGTTATAACATAATTAGGGGACTTGCCACAGCAGTATTGTAAGTGCAGCAGCACAAGTCCCCAGGAGATGTCTGCCTCTGGGTTGGGTCACCTGCCTGCATGGCATTTGCAGGTCACATACGGTGAATTATTTTTAAGGAAGTGGTATGAACAGGGAACATCTGTAATATGGATCTATAAAAAAAGTTGTGCTAAGCCGCTTGCTGATTATTGACACACCCATCATAAACTGCTTAGCTAATATGTTGCTTTTCATATTACAGATAATACTTACCGCACTGGCTAACCAGTCTCCATGACTATGGTCATATAAACAAAATAAATAATGCATAGATAGATACGTTGCAATCACACAAATATGACATATTCTTATTTGCACCCCTTATTTCTGGAAAATGTTGTTATGTGTGAATGTGTGTGTGAGTGGATTTGGTTTATATTACATTGTGGGGACCAAATGTTGCCCATAATGTAATAAAAAACCTGTTTTTCTGACATTGTAGGGACCATTTTTCAGGTCACCACAATGATTTGTGAAAACAATCAAAAAAGCAAACGCGCCAAAAGTCTGATGTTTGGTATGCTTATTTATTGTTAAGGTTAAGGCTCGATTGGGTTAAGGTCGTCATAGTTATTCATGGTTAAGGTTAGGTCTGGGTAGGGCTTAAGGTCGTCATAGTTATTCATGGTTAAGGTTAGGGCTGGGTAGGGCTTAAGGTCGTCATGTTGGGATTCATATAAACGGAGAGTCACCAGAAAGATATAATTACAAACCTGTGTATGTGTGTGTGTGTGTGTCTTCTAGGTTGGGTACTGAACCAAAGCAGGCTAATATACTAATTGGTCATTAATACTGAAACGTATAATTCTAATTATATTAATGCAATTTCATCCATCCATTTTCCAAACCACTATTCCTACTGGGTCGCGGGGGTCCGGAGGCTATCCCGGAAGCAACGGGCACGAGGCAGGGAACAATACTGGATGGGGGGCCAGCCCATCGCAGGGCACACTCACACACCAGTCACGCACACATGCACACCTACGGACAATTTGG
>JABFDZ020000043.1:7571341-7582472 GCA_019775955.2 Pollimyrus isidori
GTAACATACAGATGCAGGGTGTGAAAGATGTACATTTATGGCAGAACCTCTCCGCCAGCCCAGCAGAATGTCTATGCTGAAAGGTTCAGATCCTGGGCCACCAGGATCACTAGGCAATCCAGCCATCCCGCCCACACACTGTTCAGGCCACTGAGGTCAGGGAAAGGCCTCTGCAGCCTGAGGTCAAGGACTGAGCGGTGAGACTCCTCAACCGCAGCACATAATGCACGACACACACGCACGCACACACACGCACCTCTACCATCCATTTCCGTACTTATAAAACATCCACATATCTGCACTTTATGGCACACCTACTGTACAGTGAGACTTATATCTTCACAGTACAACCTGTATAATACAGTCCAATTTATACTTTCAAAGTGCAATGTTATGGATACTCATGTGTATTATATATACTATATGCACTTTATCTTTCTTTATCGTTGTCTTCCTGTGATGTTAGTACTTATTCCTTTGTAATGTATGGCACAGCCGGGGTACTTTTTGCCAGAAAAAGCATTTCACTATATGTTGTAGCAGCTATAACTACATGTGACAAAGAATGTACATCTACATCAGCAGAGATCTAACATGACAGAAAAAAATAAAAACCCAAAGCAAAGGGATAAGTATTTTAATAAAAATAAAATATCAATGGAGTGATTCGGGTAACAGTTCTGCTCGCATAAAATGACCTTTTCTTACATCTAAAACAGTATTACAGGAACTGTACATAATGACAATGAGACAGAGTCCATAGTGGCGAATCGGATGGCATAAGCATCACAGCATAACAATGGCTGCTTGCTCATCAGTACCAGCTGCTCCCCCCCCACCCCCCCCACTCCCCAGTTCACAGAGCCCAGCCAAAGCTCAGGACGACCATAAGAGCATCATCCTAGTGTCACCATGGGAACCTTGCAGGATCGCCCATCTAAAGCATGAGGAGGACATGGTGAGTCTCAGCATGACACAGAAACAGTAGAATTTGTTTTTTTTTTGTGGATAGCATTTCCCTCTGGCATGTGTGTGTGTGTGTAAACAATTCTGACATTTTTTATGTCCCCACAACTGAAAACTCAATCTTATAAAAATCTGCAATCAAAAAAAAAAAAAAGAAAAAAAAAAGCCAAAAGACTTGTTTTCCATTTTGTTTGGTTACTTATGGTTAAGGTTAGGGCTGGTAGGGCTGGGTTAAGGTCGTCACTGATGGGATTAGGGATCAGCCCATAGAAATGAATGGAGAGTCCCCATGAAGATATGGGTACAGATATGTTTGTGTATCCGCACACATGTGCACAGTCAGACATCAATAAATTGTTCAAAGTATATGAGTGTACAGTATGTGTGACCAATGGACTGGGATGCTAACCAGGGTGAACCCTAGCGCTGTGTTCTATACTGCCTGGGATGGAGGGATACTGAATTTCTGGGTTGAAAGAGGGAAAATGAGGTAAGATATACAACCTTGGGTCAACCTTAGTTAAGCTCACATGTACCCTGCAGAATGCTTTGCAGATTTACAAAAAAAAAACAAAAACAAAAAGGTGTGGTAAAACAGTTACAACTACACATTTCTCTCCAGGCTACAGGTGTGAAGAGACATCAACATGTGCATATATCTGCAGAACATGCTCAAAAACGGTGCATTTAAAAAAAAAAAAAAAAATCTAATATTCCAAAACACTTAACATGTCAGAAGAATCGTTGGGCACTTATTCAGTCCTAATTTGACCTTAATAAAAACACTACATTAAGTTAGTTGCCGCATACTTATTTGCTACACCCATGTCGACTGGTTGAAAAAAACTGGTTCTAACTGCTACAGCTCAGCTGATTGGATGAAAGTAAAATCTGGCTGCCACGTATCAGGTGCTGTGTGTGGTGGTGGCCCTCCCACCTCCAGGATGGATGCAGTTATGCATGTGCATCACAGCTTGTGACAGGCAGCTGCATGGCTAGTTTACCCTGAGCGAGCTGAGGAGAACCACTCACCTCTCCCTGAATTTGTTGACCTTGTGTTTCGCTGTACGAATAAAGCCGACATCATATTTCTTATCAAACTATGAAACCAATACAACTGTCTACGATGTTAAATTACCAAATAAGTATACTAGTGTGTCTATTTATAAAACCCCATAATCATAGCAAGTAAACCTGACTACAATGCGGGTTTAGCAAATTTAAGTGTGAGTTTCAGTTTAAAAGAGGCATAAGTCTCGGCCTTTCGGCAAAAACAGACGCAAACTGCCTTTTCTCCAAAAAAAAACATAGCCTGTCCTTTCATGAAATGTTAGGGATGGCCAATACTACTGAATGCCTTTTCAGTCAGACACCAAGTTATATCAGGTGGGGGTACTAACGAAAAAATATTCCGAGCAGAGGAAGAAGGGTATTCACTACCCATCAAATGGTGGTTCTTAGTTAGCATGCTTAGTCTGAAATGCCGACATCACCCTTTTTGTGTGAACGCGCACATACTGTGATTAAGAAACAGAGTCAACTGACCAATAAGCACCATCATAGTACCATTTAAAGGAGACTATAACAGTCAGGATTAGTAAACCTGGCTGTGTGGCGTTAACTCTGGGCATGTACTGTAAAACTTGCTTGGTAGTACACCCTACAACAACAGGAGGATTGAATATTAACCAGAATGAGTATGTATATGGTATAAAGAACTGGCTTTCTTTAACGGTGACCAGACCTTACCACTTTAGGAAAGAAGTGCTTTCAAACGTGAAAATTAATTTATTTCAAGTTTTAAGAACGTACGATTTATAAAGTTTCTCACCGGAATGAAAGCATGTACTTGGAGAAATCACATTAATGCAAAAATGCTCTTATCATCTGTACAGTGGACATCAATTAAAGATGGTAAAAACTACTTCAAAAGGGAGAGAAGAAAAATAAGAGGAAAAAAAAAAACCAGTAAAATCAGTTCCTCTTTACATAGTGCAGATAACGTTTACTCTCCAACTCGTCCTTGGGCTCCAGTGTAGATGGACTGACGCTCGGGAGTCCCAGTGTCACTGTAGGCCTGTATTTACCACTAGAGCACAGTAAGAACCACACTTTTACAGCTCAGGTGGCCAATGGTAACACACCAGAACCAAGCACCGGGGAGCCAGTTCACACTTCCCTGCATCTTACTGCTGTCACAGGCCTTTGCCATGGACACAGAGCAGCTCCGCCCCTTTCAAACAGAACCCTCCTTAGCCACGCCCACCAACAGCATAACAGGGGAGGGGCGGATTGAAGAAAAAAAAACCTGGCTTGGATCATGCCGGGCCTCCCGCCAAACAGACTGCCGGTAGGAGGAAATGGAAAAGGCGGCAGGAGAAGCCGCAGGACGGGACCCCCACGGGCACGGCCCTAGGTGGGCAGCGGGTCATCGTCACCCTTGCTGCACTTGCATTTGCAGCAGAGGACGAAAGGTGTGGCAAGGAGGAGGAAGGGTGATGCGATGAGGAGAAGCAGGCCGAAGCCAGCAAAGATGCCTATTACCTGGGAGGGGGTGAGAGGCAGAGAGAGAGGGGGAGGGAGGGAGAGAACAAGTCATTAGTTGTTGGCATGGGACTGAGGGTCTGCCAGTCTTCTCTGCTGAGCTTCATCTCCAGGTGACCTGGGCAGAGCCCTCCCCCGATTGGCGCACGGGCCTCTGCACCACTCTATACCTGCACAAACCCTGAGGGGCTTGCTACAGAAAAACTCCGGCAACAGACTGCGTGGCCGGTGACGGGAACAGCATGCAGTGTTCTCCGCTGAGGGCTGGAGTGTCACCATAATGAAAACACAAAGGCAAAAATGCAAGCGCATACATGTCAGCAAAACCGGCTCAAGCATACTGCACAGATAGCACTGTGTCAGAGCACAGAGACTTCCAGTAGGGGGCAGCAGTGACTCAAAAAATTTTACAAGAATGTTATCTGTGCTTCTGTCATCAATTAGGCCAGCAGGCCACCAATCACAGACACTTCCCTGAGTCACATGACTGCTACAGATCCAAATGATGTGAAATACTGAAATGGTTTTTGCTTATCTACTGCTCATTTAATCACCAGAGGTGAGGCCATCTCTGTGTTTGATTAGATGTGGTGAGGCGAGAACCCAGAATGACAGGAAGGCCACCCTCTTAAGGCACGGGGCCCCAGTCATGGCTTATGGGAAAACACGCTGTGGACGTCTCAGTCAGGAATGGTGTAGGACAGAGAGCGCAGGGTCCAGGCAGGGCAAATGGGGCAGCAGGCCGACCCAGTGGGAGGCTGGCCTCGTCACCGTTCCAGGGCGAGGAAGAAAGCCAGGCAAGCAGCCCTTTGGCACACAGACAGAGGGCGCTGCTCTGGGGGCGTCCCCCAACCCACCTGCGTTCGGTGCCAGATGACCGAGGCGCGGGAGTGGCCTAGCTTGTTACGACACGGCCCCTTATCGTAGTGTATGAGGAGGAAGTCGTCCTGCAGTGAGAAAAGCACCATATCAGTCTCCGGGTGGTCATATGAACAGACCCAACACCCACAAGGCACCGTCTACGTATTCTATGTATTCGGCAGATGGTTTTAGCCAAAGTGACGCACATTTTTGAGGAATTGGGTCAAAATGTCCCCGGAGCAGTTGGGGTTAAGGGCCTTGCTCAAAGGCCAAATGGTGAGATCATACTGCTGACCACGGGATTTAAACTAGCGACCTTCTGATCACAAGTACGGCATCCCAACCCACTGAGCCATAGTGCTTCAGACGGTTGGCTTAATCTCCACACCAACGTTGCTGGTCAGGTGATGCAGTAAGTAGGTTATAGGCGGAAAGGTCTTCTCTCTGTGGGCTGAGAGAGAAGGTCACCTGGCCCTGGCCAGCCAGTCAGCAGAGACGTGGCCACTCACATCCAGCGATTCCAGACAGTACCAGCAGAAGGCGTGCTTGCAGTTCTTGCACATCATTTGGGCGCAGCCCTCGTCGCGCTCGATATACACCTTGCACCTGGGGCAGCGCTTGATGGGCGGGTCCTCCTCAGTCTTGTGAAAGGGATTGCTGTGGGAAGAGGGGGTAATTTTCATTTCCGACAGCAAACTGATTTCCCTAAATTAGCATTCAGCAAGGTGCCGTCAGTTGGCATCAATCATTACAGAACATGAGTCACTCAAGAAGCCAGGAGGGGGACACAGGCACACAAACACAGAGAAATTAACTGGAAATACTAACGATGACTCTGTGCACTTTTCAGGATGATAAGAAACCACCCTTACCCCAGGATCATTCCTGGGGGAAAGCTCACGTCACGGGTCCCCAGCCACCCAAACAAAACCCAACTTTCTGGAATCTTTAATTGCCAGCTTTGCACTTTGAACTTTGCAGATGTCAGATGCAGGACTGATACTATATCAGCTTCCGGCACTGTCATGTGACATTAAGAAAATCACTCTGACACAAAGCATGTTGCCTGGTCAGGGTCCGGTCTGTCATTTCAAAGCAGCGACGAGGGGGCCCCCACCTGGTATCCCTGGGCAGTAAGGCGCTGACTGGCAGGTTCTCCTTGCACACCTGGCCTGAATGCCAGGCTGCGCGGCACACGGAGCAGAACTCCAGGCTGCAGGCAGGGCAGTGGACGGATTGTGCCCCAGGGGCCTCTTTGACGTGGCACACCGCCTGGCAGGATGACGACGGGCACCAGGTCCGGCACGGGTCTAGCAGGACCTCTGTAACACCAAAAAATAAATAAATTTTTAAAAAATGGATGTTAGTCATTGGCACTAGACTAGCAAGTCTAGTTGTATGGTCCCTGCTACAGAGAAGCAAAGCTACCCGACCTGCACAAGCAGCTTTGTTCTAAAACCACACTCAGGATTATGAAGAATACCAATCCCCTTTAAAACACCATCAAGCCATTACTTTATGTTTTCAGAGTAGACAAACCATTGTATTGTTGACATACACTATGATAACAGGTGGCGTTTTACTTCCTGATTAAACACCTGCTTGATCATCATATAATCTGTGTATCATTTGCAAGACATGGAGGCATTCCGAAACCTGAAAACATGGCTGAAATCAGTTAAAATTTCTCCTGTAAAACAGGTCAAGCCGGTACAATATCATCGTGTCATCAATAAGCAAATTGCAAATTTTTTGCTGCACGAGTCTCTGCTAGCCAAAGAGGGCGCTGCATGCATGTATGTAGCGTCAACATGCTTAGGTTGCAAGAGGGATGACTCTGGGTAATTCTGAATCACAGTCTTTGAAAGGTTAGGGGGCAGTCTTGGACTGAAGGCCCCCATTACACGAGGTCAGGAGGCATGGAGGCGCAGACCTAAGCAGGAAAGCGACACGGGACAAGTCAGCTGGGGGCCACCCAGGGTGACAGCTGTCTGTAAAGAGCCTGAGGGCATGAGGTCACAACCCAGACAGGACCTGGAGACAACGGGGTCGCCACAGAAACATACCTACCCCTTTCAAACTGCAGTTTCCTGAACTGCTGCATAGTCTCAGCTGGAACCATGCATTCGATCTGCAAGGCATGGCCAGAGAGAGCATGTCAGAAACTACACAGGCAATGCAGCAGGCAGGAACACGGACACCGAAACATGGCCTTATCTAATAAATAGATAATGATAAGAATAATTAACAATAATACCTCATTTTCCAGAAGATGTCCTCGTTTTGGACAGGCAGAATCTGGACAGCTAATGGCAGTTTCAAGGCCTTCTTTGATCAAAAGTTCCACATACTGTTTTAGGCACTACAGGGACACAGAAACAATAATACAAATCTGTCACACTGTGTGTCCCAGGTGAAGCGAATTCCCACACAAAACGATCTACTTATTCAAATAAAGTTTGAACTGAAGTACAGCTATAGTGCACTGCCATTCATATGGAAGGATGAGCATTTCCTGCATGCTTCTGGGGTGGAGACCACTAGACATCAAACCCTTGTGGGAACAAGCTGCAGAACTAAGATGATCAATCAATGGAAATTCAAGGACCACAGTCTCCACTGTGCAATTTACTCATGTACACTTCCAATGGGGAAATGTAAAACACAAAGACAGTGAATCCTGTGATTGCAGAGGAGGGTATGTGATTATGAAGGTGACAGAGACATGGGAAAGACCACCAAAAGATTATGCCAAAGACAGCTAGTGTGAGAATCAGGACAGTGTACAGAGGTGCGATCATAGGGGGAATATGATGTTTTCGCATCTTACCTTGTGTGTTAATGCGCATATATGATGCACACATAACATATTTTGTCTATCTATAGAATGCAGTTATTTACTTGATGGTAAGCAACTGCATTCAAACAACTAACAAAAATAGCTAATTCCGTGCATGATACCTATCAATTCAGGCGACTGGGAGTGGGGTGAACTCCACCCATGCATGTTATAGTTTTAGTTATGACACCTTTTTGTGCATTTGGAGAGAACTGTCCACAGAGATAAAAATAGAACACTGTAATGGGTTAGGCTGCTGATCCATGCTTTTTGCTGTATAAATATCGGTAGTCAACGTTTCTCTGTTCATGTGTGGCTGTCATAAACCAACGCCCTCTATGAGATACTCTTGCTGGGTCACCCATTACCACAGGACCACTTACCGGGGTGCAGAACACACACTGGCACTGGCTGATGGTGGTCATCTGCTCCATGGGAAACTCTCCAAGGCACAGCTTGCAGGTCACCAGTGGGTCCAGGGAGAGCTCCCAGTTGGGCCGGTACCTGGCGGGGGTCATGGCGCTGAGTGGCGTTGGGTCCTGGAAGACCATCCACGTCAGGCACAGGTCTGCTGACGCCATGTTGCTCATTAACGCAGAGCGTACTCTGAGCACTACCGGACTCAAGGGTGTGTTTTACTGCTACCAGGACAATGAGACCCTGAAACACATTTCATCTTCACATAACTGATGAAATGTGGTCGCGAGGCAGCCGGTCGGACGCTTGTTAGTCTTCTCCAGCCGTACTGGTGTCACCAAGCGAAGGGCAAATGAGAGGGCAGCTATGAAGGAAGGACCTGAAGGTGGCACCTTTGGTCTGATAAGTGCCCACAGCTCAGGAGTAACTGCCAGGCAAGCTGTGATTCATTCCAAAAGATGGGGGGGGGGGGGAGCAGTGCCGGCTTTTATTGCAATTACTGTAGCTTAACCCCTGAGTGAGAAGGTGAAGCATCATTACATTCAGTCTCCAAAAATGTGCCTCGAATATTTCTACATACTATTCGTCATAAGATTCCACTATCTGAAATAATTAAAAACCACCCATGCTACTATTAATCTTCCACCCACTTATCCTGGTCGGGGTCAGAGGAGGCAGCGCAGAGCACAAGGCTGAGGTACACACTGGGACACCAGTCCATCACAGGGCCCACACAGCGTTATAGTTATTGGCAAATTAGAGACGCCGATTCACTTAAGAGGAGGTCCGGGTGAGCGACCTGGGGCAGGGGAGACATTTCATGAGTCAGGAACCGCCCAACATCGTGTAACATATGGAAATACACGAGCAAGGCAGCAACTCATTCGACACTTTACAGTCAAGCATGGCAAACTCAGCTGATAGGTGGGGGTCACCAAAAAGCAGATGGACTGTGATTGGTGGATGCACTAAATGTGGTGGCCAATGAGACCACAGCCAACAGATTCATTACAGCATTTTACAGAAATAAAGGGAAGGGGAGAGAGTATGAGCTTCTCTAAACTTCTAAACAGGCACACAGGGCATCTTTAATGCCAGAGATGAATATGACTGGGGGTGGGAGGAATAGGTGCGCTGTGAATAAAACATTCAATTTATTTAAAAGTAGCTGCAGCAGCACAAGTGCCACTGCTGCTGTATTAAGTGAGACCTTATTACTGCACACAGACATTATAAACATAACACAAAGTTTCTTAACAAGGTCATGCAGTAGAGTAGGGGGTCAACAGAACCACAATAGTAACCATGGTTCCTCTTAGCGTGTTAAACCTCACAATGATTTACTACGGTGTGTGAAATTGAGGGAAAAGGGGACTTCCCCTGAGAGAGCCCCATCTAGTGGTAGAAGGGGGGTTTGAGGCAAAGGAGAGGGTGTTTTTAAAGCAATAACACTCCATTCATCCATCTACTTATCCTGTTCAATTCATGATGCCAGTGTACAGGGTGAAGTACACGGAGTGTGCTTTAGTAAAGACAACCAATTTTTGGAGTCTACACATTTCTTATTGGAGAGCAACAAAATGAATCTCCAACCCATTACTTCAGGAGTGTAAAAAATTACGTCTTCATAAAATGAACCTGAAACAACGTAATGAAAAACCTTTAGCAACATAAATAAAATCTTCCTTACACAGACATCAAAGAACAGTTTGTTTTAAACAGATTTGTCAGTGTCAACAAGATACAAAGGGTGCATCCAAAATTGTATACTTGTTTGCTATGTAGTAGGGGTAATGTAGTACTTACACTGAGCAGTACATCCAAGTCCTCACTATCAAAGTGATAGTAGGCAAATGGTATCTGGATGAGGTAGTACATTCTGCTGAACTTCAAAATGTATAACCAATGGAGTGGCCTTGTGGGATAGTGAAGTATCCATCGGTTATACTGGAGTGGCCTTGTGGGATAGTGAAGTATCCTATAGTTACACTGGAGTGGCTTTGTGACATGAACTTTTTTCAGCAATCTGTGCTACAGTAGCTCTCCTGTGGGATCAGGCCAGATGGGCTGGCCTTCTCCCCACGTGTATCACTGAGCCTTAGGCGCCAATGACCCTGTTGCTGGTTCACCAGTTGACCTTCCTTGGACCACTTTTTGTTGGTACTGACCACTGCATATAAAGGACCTGCTGTTTTGGAGATGCTCTGACCCAGTCGTCTAGCCATCACAGGTTGACCTTTGTCAATATTGTTCAGATTCTTATGCTTGTCTATTTTTCCTGCATCCAACACAACTCCAAAAACTGACTGTTCACTTACCTTATGTATAGTGGCGTAAATGTTTACACAATTTGGGATTCAACTTGGGATACATCTATCATATTTGCATTGGTGAAATCCGATTTGAGAAAATTAGTTAAATAACTTTGCTTTATTAATATTGCTACATAACTGGTGTTAATGTTTCCGGGGTAGTTATGCTTTGAGAGCATAGGACGTAACGTCTGTCTTTTATTGTGATCCTGCTTGTGTTGGCAAGCAAAAGCAAGCTTTCTTTTGTGTCTGAGAAGCTAAAATATAACTCTTGGCTCATCCAACCTTTAACTGGAACAAAACTGAGCCATCCGCATGTTTATACGTTGAAGCATGTTTGGTAATGAGCTTGGTGGAAGTTAATTTTGTTCACTTAAGATTTTGATTAAATGTAATACGTTTGGCACTTTTCTCTCAAGAAGTTGCGGTGCCCACTATGGGAAAGTTAATGGGCAGCGAGTTAACTAAAACAGCATAACTAAACTGTTAACTGGTTAAATATTGTTATAATTTTGTTGTCTTTGCTCATATTTTATGTACAAGTTTAATTCGTAACTATTGTAAACAATACAGTGCAAAGTAAAAACGTTTTAAGATTTAGGCCTATAAGCAAGTTTTTAATTTTATTTTGTTGTTTAAGACATATTCACCTGCATACTCTATTCCCCATCACCCACCTCCCATTATCCTGTTATATCAAACTCCTCATGGGGTGAGAATACCTGAAGTCAGACTGTGACCGTGGTTACAGCCATCTCTCGCGTGGGTTGGAGACGTGTTCAGCGAAGCATTGCATTGTGTCGTGTCAAATCAGACTGCACTGCGATAGCGGTGAATGGTACTGTATCACATCGCAATAGTAGTTGCTTCATATACAGCTATAATGCATCAGGTCACTAGCAATGTGCCAAGATGTATACAGTATCACATCATGTACATCTCTAGTGTATACAATGAATTATAGAGTATATTATTCCTGTGTGTGTGTGTGCATATACAGTCGCTTGCAAAAGTATTCGCCCCCCTTGAACTTTTCCACATTTTGTCACAATACAGTCACAAACATGGATCTATTTTATTGGAATTCCACGTGAAGGACCAATACAAAGTGACGGACACCTGAGAAGTGGAACGAAAATCATACATGATTCCAAACATTTTTTACAAATAAATAACTGCAAAGTGGGGTGTG